>JACGDI010005255.1:267570-317718 GCA_014898725.1 Jacaranda copaia | reverse complement strand
GGGGCGCTGGCGCCCGAAGTAGTTGTGTGTTGTTGGGGGTTAGGGAATGGTAGGGAAGTGGACCTCCGGTTCTCCTCCCTCCTAGATGTTACTCTGCGCGTGTTTACTATTGTTTTGCTGCAATCTCAACAGTTTTCCACAGACAGTGCCAAATGATGCTGCTTTAAGCTAGAGGGTCAAGTTCTCCAGTTAATTCAAGTGATTTTGAACTTGAGATCTACAACTACGAACACACGTTAACTAGCCGAGAGGCCCCCAACTAAGGCACTCCGACGCTCAAGTTAGTTCCTGTAGAGCAGAGTATAGAGATAGTATACAGTGAATAGGATAAATGGCATTCCCTTGAGTATGATTGGGCCTGTAGTATTTATAGTCCGATGTGGGTGTGTTTTTACCCAAGTACCCTTACCAGGTGTACTAGCTTTTTTACATGCCAGGGGGTTAGGAATCATTTCATGTCTAGATCCCGATACTGTGTCAGGTGGCTCAATCTCCTATTTTTTCGGATAACCATGCCAGTAGAAGCACATCCCTGCCAGAGTTGTTGGCAGAGTTGTCAGAGTTGTTGGCAACGGTTACATCAATTGACAGCGATTACATCAGCTGCCACGTGTCATCAGTGCCGAGGGGTTTGACCTATCCAACTTATACCTGGAGGTCGATTCATGTCGATCGAACTTGAATGCTCAAACTTCTAAAGTGGCCTTTAGGTTGATATGGGTCGATCACAGGACTTACTAAATGAGGTCGATACAGGTCGACCAGATAGATGTACCTTTGGGCCTTATGGGCTGTTTTGTTTGAAGCTGAGCCTGTTGGACCTACTGGATTATTTCATATCATTAACAAATATTATAGTGCAGAGTCTAATTATAAATTAGATGTCAAGGGTATAAAGTAATGACTGATCAAGAGGTATTTGGACGGGCTTAGAAGCCCTTCAAAATCTATATTATATATAATATGTAGGGTTGATGATGTAGAAAGTTGTATGTAGTGAAAAGGTACCGTTTGGGGTAGATTCAACCGGAGAGATTGAGTAATTCAACTTATATTCTTCTCGAGGTTAGAAATCTGCAATAATCAACATACGTTAAACTAGCCGAGGTGCCTCCAGCTAAGGTACTCCGACACTCAAGTCAGTTCAGATTGAGTTAAGTTAATCGAATAGAGTATGGAGAGCTTATAGTGTATTTGGCATTACCTGGAGCATGGTTGGTTATGAGGTATTCATAGCCTTCTCTTGGTGCGTGGTTTGTTGAAGGTGCCCCTATCAGGTGAAGTGGGCTATTGTCCTTACCGGGGGGTTAATGATCATTCCAGATCTCAATATTGTTTCAGGTGGCACAATCTCCTATTTTTCAGGGTGAACAGTACCTGTAGTAGGCGCCTCTCTTCCAAAGGTGGTGACAAGGTTGGTGGCAGAGTTGGTGGCAGCGACTATACCGGTTGTCACGCGCTATTAATGCAGGGGCATGCTGTCCGTCAGAATAATAAATGCGGCGTGGATCTGAGTCCGTACTGAAGAGAGCCCTAAGGTTGACAACGATCGACCAGACCTAGCTAGTCGGCCAAGTTCACAATGGAACATCTCCTCAAGCACGGTCGGTAACAAATTACTCGACCATATAGTTGTTGTCAAATGAGTTAGCTCCAAAATTGATATTAAGCTAAATGGGACTGTTGGCCTGCTTGGTTAACTGGGCCTGCTAGCCTGTTGGGCTATCCTATATCATGAGTCCCCCCAACTCGCAATCTTGATTAAGCTTGTCGACGAGCAAGGGCAGGGAGTTAATAGGCAGCTACCGCGATTACCATGTTCAATCCGGGTTTTGCAAAATTGACCAGAGTTTGTAGCAGTTCTGCTGTATTTAATACATCGGTTACTTTGCAGAATATGAAGCGTACGGAGTCAGGGTGTAATTATAACTGACACTTAGGATCCTACACATAAACACCTATAAATAATGGGGATATATGCATTCATTGACACTTTTGTTGAATCTATATCCGGTCGAATCCCTACCTTTGAAGCTCTCCAACTTGTGTGCGCTTAGAGTTTGCAAGATATTCACTGTAAGTTATTGTGCCCGTTTGTTCTTTTCTCCCTTTTCTTTTACAATAAAATGTCTACCAGCTCTGATAGTGAGGACACTAGGTTCAAGAACGTGGCCTATCAGGTAGGGAATGAGGATAGGAGTGCATCTGAAATGTCCCACGAGAGCAGGCCAAGTAGTTCTTTGAGTGATAGCTCGAGTTCAAGTAGTTCCAATAGCTCAAGCGATGTGAGAGAGGTTTCTAAAGGTGAGGCTGGCCTGAGCAGAGTTCCTGCAACGAAGGTTTGATTGTTTATCTCGGACTATTATATTGAAATAATATCCAAAATAACCCCGCCGACCTGATACAAATTAAGGCAATGTATTATATCCCTGAGGAGTACAAATTGTTAGTTCTAGGGGCTCGGGGTAGAATTCATCGACCTCCCCCAGGGTATATAATGGTATTTGAGGAAGGATTGAAATGTGGGCTTCAGTTTCCCCTCGCGCAAGCGATAGTCGACCTCCTAGTAGGCCTGGAAGTATGCATAACCTAATTGCTGCCAAATTATTTCGCCACCTTGTATAGTTTTGCCGTGCTGATGCACTTACATAATCAGCCAGCCTCCTTTGCCAACTTTTCAAATTTATTCCACCTACCTATGTCGTGGAAGTCGGGCAGTACCGAGGAGTCCAATTTCTACTACTTGATTGCTTGACCCCGCCGAAAATTTTTAATATCCCCTGCCTCACTTATGGTTAAGAATGGAAAAAATATTTTTTCTATATCCAGGGGCCAGGGGTTCTCACCATTCCAAGGAGTTGGTGAAGGGGGCTTATGGAGATGCCTTGGAACTAAACACCTAGCTGGCCCAACACATTCATCAGGGATTTAGTTGGATTTGGGCATATGGAGGCGTCGATTCTGACTGAGGAAAGGTGTTTGGTATTGACTAGCGTATCGTCGACCCAACTCGGCCTGCCTAAGAGGGATCAGCTAGGTAGGGATTCTCGTCGATCGATGTGATTGTAGGTACCCTATCTCCCTGCTCGACTCTAATGTTTACTTATATTGTCTATACATGCAGATCGAGAAGAAGTAATAGCCCTGAGCTGATTTGAATCCCAAGCTCTAGCTCTGAGAAATGAGGAGCGTCATCAAGTAGCCGTTGCTCGATGGGAAGGAGATCGAGCAAAACCAGCAAGTTCCACTCGATCGACGTTAGCTTCGACGCCCGCACAAACTGAATAAGCGATGGAATCTCAGTTTGCCCGCCAGGAAGAGCATGTCCTCATGAACCCCGCTGGACGGGGCAAAAGGTAAATGGTCGAGTAGGGGGGCTCGACCTCTAAAAAGGCTACCGCGGACAAAGGCAAAAGAAAGCTGCTACAGGTTATGACCTATTTGGAAAACCTAGCGATGGTTCGCTATTCCAACTCCCTCGGCTGTCTACTCCCCGGTTTGCCACTGACCAAGCCAACGAGATAACTGACTTAACCACCATTATCCAGGGAGGAATGATGGGCGACAACGCTCTGAAGTGTCTCTTGTCAAGGCTCTTTGAAGTTGACCAACGAAAATTAATGAATCTCAGCCAGGTCGAGGTTATCCGGGCACTGTCGTACCACTACAATATGATAAGCATGAGGTCAATAATTTTTTAATCGAATTTCCATTTCAAGATGGCATTGTGTAGTAACATCATTTTTTAATCGAATTTCCAGGTAGGACAACTAGGCTATAACATTTTTCGTCGATTTGAGCTAGTACTAGCGGATAGGGAAGGGTTGCAAGAAAGGGAGGATACGAAAACCCTCAAAGTGCAGCTCGAGTCCTCGCAACTCCAGGTCAAGCAGCTAAATAAAAGCGTGGCCAAATTGCGAGAGCAACTTGACTCCAAGGATCAACAACTAGTTCAGGCGGTCGAGGAGCGGAGTCACATGGACAACATAATAAAAAAGGCTCACCTAGATCTGCAAGTGAGCTACACTTCTAGTATTTATAAAATTTGTAAAAGCTATAGAATGTCATATATTATTTGGAAATTTCTTTTTTAAAAAAATAGCTTATAATAAACTTCCAAAATAAATTATTAGGATTAAGCTTTTTTTATTAAAAAGTTGAACTCATATTTAAAATCTTAACAAACTCCTTCAATTTAATCATATTTATTATCATAAATTGTCATTATTAATATTTTATAAGCTCTAAAACTTATTTTATCCACATACTTTAAAAAATTATTTAAAACTAAAATTTAACATTTTATAACCTTCAAGTTATCTTATATAATGTAACAATATACAATACCTTTTAAGTAAGATAAGCCAAACAACCACTTAGTCGGTTTAATGTAATCCAGCTCTGATGCTTTTGTTGTGGATATATATATATATATATATATATATGCAACCATTAATCGGCTCCAATAAATTTACCTAATCAAGTTATTGTCTATAAATCGTCAACTTATTCTTCAACAAGTACCCAATCAGAACCCTGACTCCTCCATCCACAACCCACACATGACCGTTTGTTACGTTATTAATCTTCAAAAATCAAGAATTTTGAGTTTCCAAGTTGTGACTTTCTTCTTATAGGCCCATTTTCCCCTTTTGCATTGAGTTTCCTATATATGCTTCACATTCAATAGTCGATTTCTGTGATTTAACTGATAGGAATAATTACGAAGAATTTACTTAAGTTTGGTGCAAATACAGATACGCCTCTTCAATAATTAATGAGAATTCACTTAAGTTTGGTGTAAATAGAGAAATATAGAGACAACTAATTATAATCAAGTCCGAATAATTATATTTAATACTCTCGTTGTTTGTCATCATTTAAGGAATAGACCCAATCACTAGTATTTTCGATAAAAAAAAATTATCCATCAGCACAAAATAATAATAATTCAATTTTACCCTTGCATTGATAAAGGGGTTTAATATTATGGATCAAATTACCAACAATAGGGATATCAACAGATTGAATTTGGATCAAATATGTCATATTCAAATTCGAATTTGATTATCAAAATTCATATTCAAATCTGATTTGAAATTCTATAAAATCTTTGTTAATTAGTATCATATTAAAATTTGATAGATATCCAAAATTCGATTAAAAAATTCAACCCGATTTATTTTTTTCTTTTCCTTTTTTTTTCCTTTTGAATTTTATAAAAATATTGTATTTATAAAATATATGTCATATTTAAATTTTTAATAACTTTTTATTATATATTAGTTGAAAAGCTAAATATTTGAATACTAAATTCCTATTTTACATTATATTAATGCATAATGAACTATTATATGTTATTATATTTGATATTTTATCAATATTCTTCTTATTTTTTAGGTTAAATACTCAAAATTAATAGTATAATATAAATGTTAATATAGAAATTAGATCAATATAATATATAGATTTTATTTTAGAATTTTTATTAATATTATATATAAGAGCATTAATTTAATAAAAAATATTAAAGTTCAAATTTGGATTTTTAACAAATCAGATTGCTTAATTTCATATCCCATCCACCTATTTCGGATTACGAATATTTATAATTGAATCTAATCCATAGGATATTTAATCGGATGAAAATTCTAAAATTCAGATCAGATTCAGATCGAATTCGAATTAAAATCTGATCCATTAACAACTCTAACCATCAAATTACTATAAGAGATAATTATATATACTAATTCATGAGGTCTCTTTACATATTTTTTTTTATGCATATGCGCGCACAAATTTTTAAAATTTCATTGAAGTTTGAATTTTGACTCTCATATATATCTGTAAAGTCAATACTACTCAATTAATCAATCACTCAATTGAGGTTTCTTTATTTTTTTATAGTTTACACATGCACACACATAAAAAATTTATTAAAATTCAAACTCTAAACTTCATATATATATATATATATATAAGCATGAGGACAATATCTTTCAACTAATTTGACCACTCAGATTCTACGGTTACTTTATATATAGGTGGATCCCATGCAATTTCTAAAATTTAATGCGAGTCCCCCTAACATTATTGTTATCATACATATAACTCGAAATGATTGTCACAGTCTATATAAGCAAGCTTGGGGTTTGTCCATGTCTGCAAAAATCTAGTTATTCAATTTGTACTATCTTTTGAATTTTAGTATTTCTAAATTATGATAAAATTTGAAATTACATTCTATAAATAAGTACATTCTAAAGTACATCCATGAATAATTTTCGTAGTATCAATAAATTTATTGATCAAAATAAATCCACACAAACCACAGCAAAACAGTATAATCTAATACAAAATTGATGTATATATAAAAATTGAAACAAATTTTATTGTACTTAGGACATAAAAACAAATAATACCCCAAAACAAAACTTCTCTCAGAAAATCAAGGCTATGCCGGTGGACAGCAAAATAAGTAAGAAACCGTCGGCTAAAGAAGTTGAGGCAGAATTTGGAGGAGGAGGTGGGGTCATCCCCGCCGCAGGGCCTCCAGCATTGGGTGTTGAGGGCGGCGTTGAGGACGGCGTTGGCGCACAAGCATCCGGCTGAGGAGAGGCGGGCGAAGGGGTGGTCGGGGTGGCCGGAGGAGCTGTCCTCGGCGGACTGCCACCGCCCGGAGTGGATGAGCCTACTGTTATGGCTAGCTTCTGTCCAGATACGCAATGGCTGCCCACAGTGCAGATGAAGTAGTGATCCCCGGCCGAGTCGAGAGTAATATTCGCTGGTCCGGTGGTTATAATGCTGCCTATGGCGTTGTCTTGGGTGCACGCATCGTACGAAGCTTTAGGAACTCGGAGAACATCGTGTTGATTGGTCACAAAATTGAACACTGAAAATAAATGAAAAACATACATTATAAATTCCTTTTTTGTTTTTCCTCTAATAGTAGTATAGAATATAAGGCAATTCAGGAGCGATCGGCATAGCAACTTTCGCTGGGCATGAGCACAAGAATTTGTTATTTCTATAAAATGTTTGAGTAGTATTGTAGTTGCTGCCCGAAAGGTGAGTTTGTCCAAATTAAAATCAGAACGGCAACTCAAAAGACGAAATTCTATCGATTTGAATTATAACAGCTGCTCAAAAAATAAATTTAATATCACAATCTTATAACTAATCTAATATTGACTATTATCGTAAGTATATTTAGACTAGTGACATCTTCATAAGAAGTTATACGTCAACAAATTGAAGTATTACATCAATATTACATATATTATAAGTTAGTAATAATTAGAATACAATTTTATACTTCATAAAAACAATAGGAGATCTTGAAAACTAATTCTCAATACCTAGGACGTCGCCAACCTTGAAAGTTTTGCCAGAAGCCCAGTTAGCGTACACGGAGGTGTTTGCGGGTACAGTCCATCCCACGCCATCTCCAACTACATGTGCATTTTGCGCTGCTGCACAATGGAGAAGTATGCCAAAAATAGCAATCAAGAATGAAACTCTATCCATTGGTCTCGACTTCTTGCTTTCCAAATTGTGAAAATATATGTTGTGAATGGAAATTTGATAAGTGTTTCTAGTGATCTATGAGACTCAAAGTTTGTGGTTTTTAGAGTTTTTGTAGAGAGGACTATATATAGTAAAGGTTTCTTGAAATGGTCTTCCAACTTGTGGAGGGTTAGGTGCCTGGATTTTCAGGTTTAGCTCTCCGGTCCATGTACTCTGCCTTGTGGAAATATTGGGTTCCCAGTTAGAAGAATTGGAAGCCCAAAAGCAACATGGCTGGAAAGTCCTAAGGGTGGACTGAATCAACTATATTTTGCCGTGTATTTTATGAGGAAAAATCAACGAAGTAATTGTTTATCAAAAAAAAAAAAATCAATGAAGTAATTATTTATTCTCCACAGCTAGACTCTGAGTTTTGAATCATTAAAAAGTAAGTTGACTTCTCTCCATATGAACTAAAGAGAGGACGTTGAATCAATTTATAATCTATTTACCCCCTTTCACACGTTAAATTTCTTTTTTATAAAGAGAAAATCCTACATCATATATTGATGAGATAATACATTTAAAATAAAATTTCGGCAAGAAAATATTTTCAAAATAAAATATTTTATATGTCAGGTTAAATTTTCTATATATGTGACATAGAAATTGACATTATTAGGGATGATTTGACAGGTTTTTTGTATGATTATTACACTGTAAATAAACTACATGTAAAGGGTATAACCTGATGACTGATAGGGTGTTTGAGTGGGTTTATCAACTTTTCTGGACATCTTATAAGATAATTGAAATTGAAAAAAATTTATAAAATTTTTGATAATTTTTTTTCGGAAAGAAAGTGTATAAGTTTTGAAAATAAGATGATAGAATTTTGTAAACTCTTTTTTTTTTTAAAAAAAAAAAAAGGTAAAAAGTCACAACTTATTTTTAAAATTTTGGCAAACTCTATTAACTTTAACCATATTAAATATACATTATCATTACTAACATCTTATAAGTTTCAAATCCTATTTTATTCAAACAATTTGATATGACAAAATAATATCCTAAGGACAAAAAAGTAAAAAGCAAATAAGAGACCCATTTAATTAAATAAATAAAGGGTCTATGAACCTAACAATTTAAGCCCATCAAGATGAGCTACGTTGCCTACCAAGAATTCTATTAATATAAATAATAGTAATTCTCAGAGCCATAAATATATCTAAACAATTATTTGTGAAACTTGATCTCTAACCCAATGCAAGTGTGTTTCAAGAGCATAAGCCCAACATTACATTGCTTTTTTAAAAGGACCCCAACTCCATTTTCATGGAACATCACACTTCAAGATTTTATTTCTGAAATAAAACTTAACATCTTATAAATTTAAAAAATATCTTAAAGCTAAACATCATTATGAAATCCCGTTAAGGATGCTTTGTAGGTGGGGGTATACGCGGCAATCGGTGGCCTCATGCCCCACATGATCGTTTGTTACGTTATTTGGTCTTCATCAAATAAATTTCCAGCTAGGCTTCCAGAATCAAGAACTTTTGAGTTTCTAAGTCATGACTTTTCTTATACGCCTTTTTCCCCTTCGGACACTCTGCACATTTGTTGATGCTAAGACTCTAAATTGTCCAATTTTCTTGGGTTAAGTTCATTTCTTCCAATGTTTGATAAGAGTATAACGACAAAGTAATATTCAGAATCAAAGTTTATTAAAGCTAGTCATTTCCTAAGTCTTGATTGCGCTTCCGTTGCTCCTTCCTCTTTCACATTCATTAGTCATGCATTTGTCGGAAATAGTTACAGAGTTTACTTAGGTTTGGTGCATGTTTGGATGATTACATTGATGCTCTCAGTGTTTTTGGTCACCTAGAGAATAGATCTCACTGTTAAAGTTGTTGACGAACTGATCACTAATCTAACCCGATGCCCTGAACAGTCCAAAAACAACACTGTTGGATCGTGGCAGCAAAATCTTCCTCCACTTAGGATAAACAGTACTAAACTTAGCATCCTACTCCAAATTATCCTAACATTTGGCAGGAAGAGAACTGATTCATCATCCACGCCTGAGCTGCTAAATTGAGAGTAAGGCCTTCACTTGAACCCACACAAACTTCAGAAAGTTATATCTTTCTCAAATTCGAGCCAAAGCAAAACCCTCATTCTTCCGGGCTCGACCACACCGGTGCGTCTTCCCATTGATCAATTTGATCGACCGACCAGAAGAAAGAGACTAATATGGATTTGACCCATATCAATCGCATGAATTTGGCCGTTCACCTATGGCCACAACAAGCTCACATTCTGAAATTCAATCAACAAAAATCAACCAAAAAACATGGGTAAATTTTTCCATCAAAATTTGTTCATTTACGAGTATGGATGGCAAATGGATAGGTTGAGTTAAAAATGGGTTGGGTTCTATATGGATTGAGATAAATGGGTTGAAAGTGAGTTGGGCTTAAAATGAGTTGAAATGTGAGCTGGGTTGGGTTTGAAATGGTTCCAATAGAAAATAAAAAAATTTAATTTAATTTATTTATTTCAAAAAATTAATTCAAAAGACCATAGTAATATTAATATACCTTCTACACTCTATTTAATATATAATTTTATAATATGATGAGTGATTTATTAAATTATATACTTATTTGATTAATTCATATTATAATATGCAATTGCATTAAATATTACTTATGAGTAGTATTCTTTCATGACAAAATCAATTATGAATTATTCATATTTAGGTGGATGTTATTTTCAATTGTGATATGTTGTGTACTACCAATAGTATCAATTTTTAGAACTATGTTATACTTCAAAATCAGAAATATAAGCTAATTGACAAGAAGATAAGACACCCAGATAAATAATACTATAGGTAAATTTTGCAGAATATTATGCACACGAGTTTAACATTTGACACATGATTTCATTTCTAGATATTCAATTTCAATTAAAACTTCAAATTATATGCACCTATGTTTAGTTAATTAATTTATTAATGTTGTACAAAACCCAAGATGTATATTTTAATTATGAAATTACTAATAATAAAAAAAATACGAAACTTTGATATAATTAAAAAATTGAAAATAAAAAAAAAATATTATTAATTCAAAATTAAATTCATTGAATTTATTAAATTTTACTTAAATTTTTTGAATGAACCCATTTTAAATCCATTTGAAACCCAAATTTGACACAACCAATCTAAAGCCCAACCAATTCAAACCAATTTTTAAAATGTTGAGCCCAACCCAACTCAAAATCATGTGGGTTGGGTTGAGTTCATGGATTCTAGCCCAAATTCACACCCATATTTGCTAGCAATGTATGTGTACATAATTCCCCTTATGAGCCAACCTGAATGAGCACAGTGAATGAATCAATGGAAGATGAATATGAACAAACTTTCTGTTCCAGGCTTCTGGCTGATGGTTGGAAGATAAGAAGAGCCGCCCCTGCTGCAAACATTATACGAACCAACAACTGCAAATCCCAACACCAATCTTGTCCATTCACCTGACCATTTCAAAACCATTTCAATCTTTTCAGACAGTTTATCAATGAGAAAACAATGTAGAAATAATAAGTGGCATACCTTAATGGACTCAAGAAAAGAGGAAGCTGAGCTTGGAACTAGCCCTGTGAAGCCAATATCATATGAAATACTTCCATCACCCTTAAACAATCCAAAGTTTTTCTCAGAAGTTGGCCCAGGCTTCAATTTCTCATTAAACAAAGCAAAAACGTAAGCCTTAGCAACCTTTTTTGGCCTATAAGGAGTCCCTTTCTTCTTCAGAAGCCTCTTACGAAGATTACAATTGTATGTTCTTGCATTTTCAGATTGGCCCTGGCTTCATTTTCATCTCCCTTGGATGCCCAACCGGTCTCAGAAACGATGACTTCCATCTTATCAAAATTGATCTTCTCCAATGCAGCATAAGCAGCATCTATCTAAGCCTCAAACATGTTGTAATAATGTAGCTTAGTCTTGGCATCATAGATTCCGGGATTTGACAGGAAAAGAGCATTACTTGGATAAATGTGTGAGGGATCCCTCATATAAGCCAGAAATGGATAGGCATTGATGTAGAAAGGGGTGCCAATTTGCGAGAAGAACTGCAGAAGTGGTCTCATGTAAGGAAGGACACTTTCCATGAATGCTCAAGCTGATGGAGAGAATGTAACAGCAAAAACAGCCTCAGAATGTGGGCTGGAAACCTCTATTCTATTTGTGAGGCGCAACTTGTCAAGGGCATTGTAGACATTTTTCACTGCTGGCACAAGAACTTCCCATAACTCCAAATCAACTCCTCCAAGAACCTCATTCCCAACAGCTATGCCTGTAATGAGCGTGCTGGGAAGAAAGGGCTCCACATTTCATTTCACCCATTCTACAGCATGGTCCTCATTTACACTTAAATCTCTCAAATATTCATTCCCAAGTCCAACAATGATCTCAATTCCGGATCCTTTAAAGGCCCTCAAAACCCCATGATCCGCATCATAGATTCTAATGTTCTCGATCTTGGCTGCCTTTAAAAGGGTAACCACACTCTCGGGCGGTGGGATCTTACCTGCTATCCTGCCGTAGTTTATTCCATATGTACCTGTGAAAGCATTGCCACCAAAACTGCACCAAAGAAACAGAAATAAAAAATCAGCAGTATTAGCTGTACTCATAAGTCATAATTATTGAGAAATATAAATCCCAAGATGAATGCAGAAAGGCACAGACCATGTAATGAGGGAACACTTAGCAGCAGATTGAACCAAAGGAAGAAGGTAAAGAAGGCCATTATGTTGAAATGAGGAATAAATGCGGAGAACCATTTCATTTGCACAAGTAGGGACACTTTGCAACAGTATAGTTGTTGATAAAAGCTTAAAGATAATAGCTTCACTGCCAGCTGCAGAGTTGATAGCTTGTTGGATGCAATGCTTCCTCTGCAGGCATGCCATTGTCAGAGATGATACACCAATTCATAGGAGTTCCAAACCTTAACAGAGAGATGATTGAGAAATATGGGTTGCTGATGAATTAAATGATGTTTAACTCTGTGGAGGTCGGGATAAGATTCCAAACTTTTCATTGCCTCAAAGTATACTTTTTCATGCTTTTTTCATTCTTGAATCTTGATCCATACTTTGTGCTGTCTTCTGGACTTTTTGGGGAGATTCTGTTTCTCTGTAGAATTAGCATGTCTATCACATTGTACCTTTCTTACGTTAAATAGTCGAGATTATTCATTATTAGTTAAGACTTAAGAGGTTGGCTCTTGTTAATTAATGGTAGCATATTTGTGTGAATTTTGCAATATTGTCAGTCCTATATTTTAAATGGTTTAGTTTTTGAATTCATGTGAACTTTTGTGGAAGATCAACATATTATCCATATAGTAATTTTTATTCTTTAAGCGACGATCCTTCCACTTGGCACCATTGGATCACTAAAGCGAACTTTCATCCCTGCTTGACAAGTGGATCTTGCAGTCAAACTCCCTTCTATCTTTGCACTCAAGATACATACCAAGCACTTCTGGTTGATCCAAACCATATTCTATATTGGTAAGATGATACAAACTAACAATCTGTCAAGTGCTATATTATAGGCACGTTGAGAGCGTAAATAATTGTAACACTGTACATATAAAATGATAGGAATAAAATGCCAATCCTTGGGCTTTATTTATAAAGTCTCTATTCTTTGATAATCAAAGGTCAAAGATCTATAAAATATCTAATGCTTGACTAGCCAAGCAAATAGATGACCCTGCATCAATGAAGCAAGAAAGTTAATCATCCATGTGATACACAATAGGAAATCGGGGCATACTTACGCATATTGGCAAATTGTGAAAGAGCATAACAATGTTATCAATTAGCTAGAGATGAAAGGCTTTAATGCATCATCCAACTCTTCATTTCATCCTTTTCAAATCAAATAGAGTAATGGCAAAGATAGCTCAAAGGGGGGGTGCTAAAGGAATTGAAATTTATTGTAACTTGAAATTATCCAAACAAGCCCAGTTGATTTATTATTATAAATTTGGACTCATTGGTTCAAAATCCTTCCGGCCAAACATAAACAATGAGAGCTGCTAACCTCAAAAATAAGTGAATTGCATTGGGATTTCTTTTACAGAAATTTGTTAAGCAAATTGAATTGGATAATCTCAACTTCAAATTGTCCATCAAATATTTATGTTAGCAAAACATAAAGGGAGAAGGCTCCAAGGTTTATTTGATTCATAAATAAAATATAAATATATATATATATATATATATATTTGGTGGGAAGATTGCTGCAAAGAGTATTATACCAGATCTTTTCTACATTAAAGCATCATTTATTTCAAAGGAATGGCACACCTAAACAATCAAGAAGCATTATTCTTGAGTTTAAATGATCAATAGGCATAAAAATTTTAGGTACCCTATCCCTCAAGAATGTAGCAGTTCAGTTACTTATAAGTTATGAAGTGCTCCTAAAGCAGCAATTATTTAGGCTAAAGATGTAGAAGGATGACAATTTATTAATCATGTAATCCAATTCAATGGTCTAGTGGATCAATTTCAAAAAGATGATGCAAAATATGAGGAAGAAGATTGAAGCTGCTCTGCAATGGAGCAGGATCATTTCCGAAAAACTGCAGTGCAAGTATGATTTCTAAAAAACAGCAGTATGTTTATTCATTTTCTTTGAAATGCGTGCGGTCATATTCTCTACTCAGAGAATATATAGTGTTTGACAGTTAGTACAAATAAATCTCAAGTCAGGCTCCCTCGTGCCAATCAGAACTATTCACATTACTAACAAAATTAAATTGGTTGCAGATGAGAATCCAATACACATATAACATAATAATCAATAGAAGACAAAGCCTTCTGCAAATCTATGACTTATGTGAGAACCTGACAAGCTGTGTCAAAGTGCAAATTTTATAGGAAATGTTGCATGAAAACACTTAACTACTCCCTCAAATAACAAACGCCTTGACTTCAGCTGTTCTCTGCACTACAAGTTGGTAACGATGAACTTAATTTGCTTCCTTCCGTTGGATCTCCACAAGAAAGCATGTTCCACTGCACTGTGACAAACGAGTGCACAAAGATTCCTTCAGGGAAGCCTTGAATCTTTCATAGCGTTCATTGTCAAAACCCCTGAGAAGAAAAACCATTGGAAAATACAAGCCAATTAACCACTGAGAAACAACGTATTAGAGTAAGCACAATGGTTTCTGGACATACTTCTTTCAAAAACAAACTCTTGAGATTCGGTGCACAGTCAAGCAAGCTTGGAAGCAGTTCCCACGCACGAGAATCCATATATCTTATTGTCAAAGCAACCAGTTTCTGAAACCTAGGCAGTGGCTGAGCGTAATGGTGAAGCATCTGCAAGCAAAATGAGAATAGATATTATATCCTATATTTTAGTAGCATAATTAATTCGTGAAGCTACATAAGATGTGTATATAGAAGCCCACAGTGAGGAATTTTTCTGACAGCCACAACTTCTCAACATCAGAGCAAGCTTTTACAAGCTCGGCTGCTTGTTCACTGGAATCATATGGATATTGAATAACATTTTAGTCAAGATCTAAGCGAGCTATCCGAAGGGACTTCAGCTTTTTTCCCATATAGCGTTTAGCCAAGAAGCCACCATAGTTCAAATATTCAAGTTTTGGAACATCAATCTCAAATTCACCCTCAAGGCAATAGATGCCATTAACTAATTTTAAAGTCTTCAGCGAAGGAATGCAGATCCGAAGCATTTCTCCATAACAATTATATACCACTAAATATTCAAGCGAAGGACAGGATTCTAGAAGAACATTAACTGCATAAAATTTCATGTACTGTGCAGAAAGCATTTTAAGATTGGGTACACTGAACCTGCATTCAGGAGCAGCATCAGCGAAATCAAGAAACAGATTTAGAGAGACTATATTGCACCCAAAAAGACTGTCGAGGAAAAAGTTAGAGCTCTTAAGCCTGGGGATCCGGAGATCCATCCTCTTGACATCAAGACGTAAAGCAGCATGAATACAATTAGCAATGGCTCGTCCATCATCAAAGTTTTGGCAAATAAGACAGAGGGAATATATAGAAGGCACATCTTGCAAAGTAACGTTGAGTAACCTATCCACAAAATTCATAAAGCCAAGCAGGTAGGTGTTGGAAGCTGATTCTGGGTGCAAGAGTAAGGTATCGTCGAAACAGAGTCTAAGTTTAGGGTTCAAAGGGAAAAGGTTTCTCCATTTGGTGGAGAGAATGCTGGTCCCAACAGCATATTTTGTGGGGATGAATGATAGGATGTGACAAAGGATTTCATTCGGTAAATTACTTATCCTATCCATCCCATTAAAATCAGCACCATATTCATCCATGGTTTTTCCATCCACTGGGGCTTTTCCAAGATATCTAAGACGTTTTGGGATAACAATCCATGGGCTAACACAATTAGCAACTGCCAATATTTGAACAAGACTTTGACAGAGATAAAATGGGAAAAGTCTCAGCAAATTGCAGCTTTTCACAGATAAGCAATTGGGCTTTCACCATCATGGTTTGTTTCTTGACTTGCATTGAAAAGGTGATGATCCATTCCTCATCATATCCTCCCTGAAAAAAGAAAAAAGTATGTTATATGCATTTTGTTTTAACAAATAATAATATAACCTTTCGTACACACATTGAAGTTCTTCCACTGATATCGATTCAGCTACTGAGGAAACAATGAAGAAACTCATACTTTAACTATGAATTTAAGCTTGCTAAACCCTATTCCTGCTTTTTTAGTCAAAACTTTTATTCAGCATTCTCTGCCTTCATTTTTCTCCAGAGACATCAGTTCAAGTATCTGGGAAATAATGACAAAACCCATACTTCAACTATGAAACTAAACTTGTTAAATTCTATTCCTGCATTTTTGGTAAAAACTTTTATTTAACATCCTCTGCCTCCATTTTTTTTCCTCTGTATCATGCATTAACATGAAATAACTCCTAATGCAATTATGAAAGATTAAATTAAAAGGAAAAACAGTTAGATGTTGCTACATAAAGACAACTTAAAAATGCAACAGATTCTAGAAACACAGTTTAGAAAACAAATTCTGATTGAATAAAATAGATTCATGAATCACACCTTGGACAATGAACTCTAATTGAATTATAGTTCAGGAACTTATATCAAATTATAAATAAATGTTAAGGCATTTACATTGTAACATACCTCAAACAATAATTTATTGAGAAAGTTTCAGTTAGTGTGCGCACAAGTCAAAAGTAGGAAATCCAATTTTAATCATTTTAAACATTCTATTTGACTCCTACTTTTATCAACCATGCAAAGTAAAATCCAGTTCCTATCAGTAGCAAAATGAAGATAAATACTTTGTTCTCAATTATGAGCATGCATGAAAAGAAGCAAACATTATTTATTCATTTAATATGCTTATCTCTGCAGTCATGCTACCTATTTCTATTTTTACAACAGCGGTAAATAAACAGTAATTACATAATCTGAGAACTTGAATGAAAGATATTTTATACATTGTTAATATATTCAAATGCATGCTAAAAATTATTTTTTTCCATAAGATTGCTAATTGATTCTCAATTTAACTAGAGATCCATAAACTAATTTTAGCAGATTTATCAGAAATGCCAAAAACATACTGACAAGTTTGGCAAGAAAACTTATCTTTCTTTTCTTCTTACCCTTTCTTCTCTCTTCTATCTATGACAGTATGACCAGTCATAATCCGCCCAAACATCTCTTCTTCTTTCTCGTTCTATTTGTTTGTTTTCCTTATCTTATTCCTGGCTACCTCTGTTTTCCTCTCTACAGCATGTTAGGCAGATCCTTCTGCTACCAAATTCCTACCAAGAGCATCACCAGAACCCTCTACACCACCACCCTCACTCTTCCGCTTACAGAGTCCAGCCCTGGCGAACTCTTTCATATATGTATAATTATAAGTTTATTTTCTATGCATGTAACGGAAGACAAAACAGGACACGTGCTTACAAGAAAGCAAGTTGGTGGCTGGTTGGCACCTTAATTTCTCATAATGCGTTACAGATGCCCGCTCATGCAAACTGAGCTTGGAAAACACATGTGGGCCTCTCATGGCATCAGCCTCCAATCAGCAATTGTGCTACTCTTCAATTATTTAATATGCTATTATTCCAATTCTCCAACTCTCCTAAAGAAATCAAATTTCAAGTAAATCCTGCATAAATATAAACAGACTCTGAAAAGAATTTCAAAATTGGGTATTAGTCACAAATACTTTAATAGTAACAATAGTTAGAAAAGCTTTTAGGGAATTAAACATTCATTCAGTTGAAAGGAGGCAATTGCATACTCTCAAAATGGACATGTTGATGCCCAATGATTGTAAATTTTAGACTATCAGATAGGAAGCTGACATACAGATCAAATGCCAAACATTTCCCTTTCTCTTTTCCTGTGGAAAAAGACAGGAAGTAATCAAGGATGGAAATAAACAACAAAAAAAGAAGTTAATAACTGAGTCTTAAATCAATCCATTAAAACTCCCTATTGGGTCACCTGATTTGGTACTCCACAAAGTTTTCATCCTTCTGTCCAGGCGTTAAAAATTCCTTCTTCCAATAATCTGTGCCTGCTCGACAGATGACTCCTTCTCTGCACTAAAGGCCATGGATTCTGCCCCTTCGCATGAAAATAGGAAGTACTTCATTACACAAGGTCGTCAAACCATTGCTTCCATAAGGGTGAATGTTTTCCATAGTCCAAACACGGTACAGTGATATACTACCATGAAGTTGTTAATCCTTCGCTAAAATTACTAATGAAAGCTAAACAGAAAAATATTACAAAGGAGAAGATTATCCAACCGATAAAAGTATCGAATACAATGCAACTAGTTATCTTAGTTAAAAACTGAACTCATATTTCTCCTCTTAATGATAAAAATTAAATAAAAAAAACAATACGTAATTAGAGCCCTTCCACACATGCACATTGTTGTATGCTATCACCAGATTACAAAATAAAAACATGAAGAAAACTGAATGGCCAATTCCTGACAATGCTACCAATAATAGATGCTTAGAATTATATGGCCTGCCCTTCATACACCAACATTTCGTGGAAAACTCATTACTATGTTGCTCAAAAAGCATTCATTATCTCCCAGATGTATATCTTTATACCATTTCCTAAAGTACTGATACATTTAGATGAGTGTGATCTTCTCTAAAAGTCTATAACCTCTTCCTTCAGTTCTCCCTCCTCATGCTCCCATGTGGAATATATATTTCATCGCAATTATTAACAACATGCACAGTACATGATTCAGTGCCCACGTATGATATCCCAACATGCACTGCATGCTAGACCAGTCACACCCAAGGGCATCTTTCTTCCTATTCATTGTCTTTCTTAGTGACTTTTCAGCATTTGCAGATCATCAATCATTGATGATCATCAACTCTTGTCATGTTGCCAGTTGTGCACCACAGGCCCGCATCTTTAATGACCCAGTTTCCTACCATTATGTAATTGAACGAAAAATCAGCGTCAATTTTAGTATCCAAAGGTATTAACAGAAAGGTTAGGGCACTATGTCCTATTAGAGAAACCCAGAAGAAGTAAATACACAGCACAACAGATCAGCTCACAAATAGTTCACATGCCACAAAACTCATTTCAAAACATGGACAGAAAGGCATCATTGGCAAAAAATAACTAATTTCTCCAAGTGTTCTCCTGCAGTTCAAAAAAAGAAAACACATACCCAAATTTAACTATTTCCATTTAGCTGCATTTACATTCTTCAAAGTCATGTTCTACATCTTCTCTGAATTTTCAGCATCCACATTATTGATCTGAACACAAGAGGACCCATTCAATGACATATAATTGAGCAGAGGTCCCAGCATTGAAGAGTCAACGCTCCACTGTCCTTGTTGAGACACTGGAAAGATAAAATATCACAAATCAATTAAGAATTGTATTTACAACTACACTTAGGTAACAAGTGTAGACCTACTTGTTTATTTTACAAACACGCTTTCAAGATTAGGTGCACATTCAAGTAAGGTTGGAAATAGTTCCCATCCAAAGGTCCCCGTATTTTCAATTTCCCAAAAAAGTCAATCTCTGAACTGTAAGAAATGAGGGTTGCAAATTATGTAGTATTTGCTTGTAACACTACGGAAAGTAAAACCAATACATGTGGATAGCAAAACCATAATACCCTTCCTTTGGCAAACTACAAAAAGTTAAAAACCAATAAAAATTATTTAATTATTAAAAGAGGAGTACAAGGAGAACACAAGCATAAAGAAATCATGGTTGGATCTAATATTTCCCGAAGATAATAACATGAAACTCACCTGAAGACAATATCATGGTGATGAATTTTTCAATGTCACAACATTTCCACCCAAAAGAATTCCAGCTCTCACAACTGCATGGTTACAAGTTATCCTACCTCCTCTACGTTCTCGGGATTTCCTGTTATTTCTGTTAAGGAACAAGTAAGATGTTCTCTCTGGTGACAACAAAAGTATGTCTCCCACTAAGACAGTGCTCTAACAGAAGTTCACATGGACTTGGGGTTTTCTGTCTTCCTAACAAAATCTCATGCTCTTTAGTTGCACCATAATCATGAACTAATACAGAACTTTACTCTTCAAAAAAATAAATCTTCTCAAAATCTCACTCAAAAGGTGCTGACTTGGAATCCATACTAAGGATTCTTATGATTTTAGAGGTTCCTGCTAAAGGAGAACTGGGAACGGAGAGCGTCCCCTATTCTCCGCCCAATTCTTTGATCTTATGAACACGGATTTTTGAAACCAAGCATCTAAAAGAAGCTTGGTTATTGCTTCATCAGATCGATAAGAGCCCAAGCATCTAAGCTATACAACTCATGCAGCTTTGTATAATCTACAACCCTCGAGCCAAATGCATGCAGATGCAAGGGGTATAAATAGAATCCAGAAATGGGCAGCCACAAAGAAAATGAAAAGACAAGAAAAAGGACGGCATATATTTATTGGAGAACACAATATTTTTTTCCATTGAATAACAAAAACAATTCAGCACAGAAAGAGAAAATATTCCTCTCTCCATCTAATAAAAATATTCGAAGTCAAATGGTATAGTCACCTATATATTTTCATGGCTAAAAGATTGAAACTTTAAGGGCCTCAAATGTGTTCTCGCCATCCAACAGATTATACAGAGATCTGGTAATTGATATTACCCGAATTACGTGGAGAAAAATGACCCATCTAGAAACTGAACTGGGTTGCGAAGATCGAGATCATTGACACTGAATTGCATTTGTGAGATTGAAACCCAGCCTAGCGACCCGACCCGAGCAAACCCTGCCTCGCAAAGACAGCAAGAGCGAGGAAGAAGGCACCTAAGTCCATCGACTATTGAGTAGTGTCGTTTTTGTTGGATTGGAAGAAAAGATGTGGCGGAGCAAGTGGTGGCGCCACCATCCTCTTGTCATCAACCACATCATGCGAAGTTACACGTTTCCTGAACTATATTTTAACAGCATAGAGAAACCATTTTAGAATCGAAATAAAATTAAGGACATATATAAGTGAGATACACATGTCCCTTAAAAATATTTTTTATATTCAATTCCCTAATTTCTATTTCATATTAAATTGTTTATTAAATATTAATATTTCCTAAAATATGGAAGCATTTCATATTTGGATAAATTGAGGTGTAAATGAGTCGAGTTGCAATCTAGTAAACTCAAATTCAATTCTTCTATTAATTTACAAGCTTGAGCTCGAGTTTGATCGAACTTAAACAGCCCAACTCAATCTCAACTCTTTGGAATAGACAAAAACTTGGCAAGATTTATCGAACTTAACTTAAAAAGGCTCGTTATAGAAAAATAAAAAACCTTAATTCATATAAGTTTGGATGAGCACAAGTTCAAGCTCGTATAGATTTGGATTAACTTAAGCTCATTTAAACTTAAAATAAAATTTATATTTAAAAAATTCTTAAATAATTTTGTTATATATTTTTTAAAAAATAAAAAATTAAATTATTATTATTTACTTATCTTTATAGATTTTATTTTATGGGCGTATACTATAATTATTTATGTGTATATAGATATATAATAAAAAAATTCATTTAGGCTCACGAACTTTTGGCTGAATATTAATGACCTCGATTCGGCTCAGGTTCAGACTCAAAAATATTGAGCCAAATAAGAGCTTTTATGGAATCGAGCTCACACTGTTCGCAAGTTGTCTCATCTCATTTACACCCTTACGCATAACCACATATTTATGCCATTGAAAGGAAAACACAAAAACAAAGGCCGCTCTTCATCTCACTAAATAAAATAACATTTAAAAAATTGCCTTACTAATTTTATTGAAAAATATGCTACAACAATGAATAATGAGAGTTTATAATACCAACGAGTACAAATTAAAAATCAATATGTTAATAAAGTTCAATACATGAATAATTTTATATTGTAGCTACAATTTATTTGTGCATAAATTATAGTTAACCAGCATTAATTTATTTGACATGTATTAAAACATTGGGTCGAGTTATAGTTATAGTTGTCACCGTATACATTGGTTAAATTTCTTAACTAATTTAATTTTAATTTATAGTTTCATATACATTGGTTAAATATCTTAACTAATTTAATTTTAATTTATAGTTTCTTATTTAAGAGTTACTCCACAAGATTCCTTCAGACCTAAGGTCTAAGGATTCCTCATGTGAATCCAAAATTAAAAAAGAATATTATAAGTATATTAACGCAATTAAAATCTTTTACAAGATTATTGCTATACTTGTGGTATGCTTGGAAATAAAATCAACATCTACCCAGAGAACTTCCAAGCCATTGGGACCCTTCTGTTAGCATCAACATAAATGGAGAAGAACTTACACCCACAGCATGAAAAACAACAACAATTTAAATGAAATAATCGAACACATTTCTAGCGGTCCATTCCTAAATTACACGAAGTGAGGGCTAAACCACTTATATTAGAAACATCAGTTTCTTGGGCCAAAGCAAAACAAAGGAAAGACGAGAAGACAACTATACCATTATTGCAGCAATATAGAGTTATTACAAGTCAAAATCTTGTTTCTCCTCCATATTTACAGTAGAACAGCAGGACATACCACGATGGAAACTCCTATAAGAGTCAGCAAACTCTTTCCATTGGACTTCATTAGTACTATATTACCACAAACGCAAGCTATTAGAGAAAGAGATATTATATTAAGAAGCTGCAGCAAGAGGAGGCCAGTGAGATTCTTCTTGGAAGAACTTAGAAGGTGGATTATTCCTTTCTGATCCACATTGGCTTTTTACTGCCTCTTCCTCTTCTTCATCATCCTCAGCATCCCACAAGAATCGAGCGTATGAAGCCAGCACGTAACTGCCAGGAAATCAACATGGACTTAGTTTCACCATAGTAAAGATCAAACCAAGATTAGATAAATCATGCCATGTTTGGATGAATCTCAATGAGGAAAGAAAAGGGAATTGGAAACAAATGGAAAATTTAATTCCGTTACATTTTCTTTTAGCATTTTTCTCAGCACAATCCAAAATCCAAACATAACCTAAGAACATCAAATCTATCATTTGGTTAATCCTGGATTAGTTAACATGATGTGTCATTGGCCAATCAAAAGGAAAAGCATGTCTATCTCAACCCTTGCAATCTCATCAAAAATTGGTTCCAGCAAATGAAGGCATTGTATGTTTCGGCCACAAACTAGTGATTAAAAAAAAAAACACACACCAAGAATTTTTCCCAATGCCTCTCTGCACATAAATACTAACCAAAAGACTCAGTGGACAACAAGATAATTTTGGGGCATGTCACACAACAAGATCTGAAATGGAATCATCGATATACCCTTTACATTCCAGGTGTCCTTATGGAGTTTTCATCGCCGTAGAATGCAAAAAATCAACATTTAACTATTCTTGTGTTAGTTTCTTTGACAAATTGGCCCACAAAAAGAAAAGCACAATAAACTTTGTACTCAAGCTACTAATACAAGACTTGAAACAACTATGAAGAAAAGTATCTAAGAAATCAAGAGGGGAAGTCATCGGGTTTCTCACCAGTCGTTGGGGTCAGTTTTAACAGCTTGATCAAAATAAGCCTCAGCTCTAGCAGCATCTCTTTGTGTCTGCCATATTAGATCAGCATAAAGTGATAACACGTTTCCATCAGATGGATTAGCCAAAATTGCCCTTTCACAATACTCCTCTGCCTTTGCAAAGTCTCCCTTAACCTACATACAGCACATGATAGAATTCCCAAATCAACTTCAACACCACAAGGATTATAAACTAACGAATGTAAATTCAAACCAAAGAACTAAGCTCGAAGAAGTCTGCAAACTGATTATATAATTTAACATTTTTTCTGGAAAATCGTCTTGTAATCAAACAAAGAAAGTACCTCTTTCAAGAATTTAGCATAATTTGCTAGCAAGAGAGGATTCCCCGGATTAGCTTGTATCATCATCTCATAATACGCGTCCGTACTCTGAGGCCTATGCCAACTGCCCGGATCCTGTGAACCTGAATCTGAACTGTCATCCGAGCCTCTCCCACCACCAGACATCCCACCGCCTACACCGCCCCCAATGCCTCCGCCCACTACCAGCGTCTGCGGCACCCTATCCCTCTCCGGCGCCGCCGAAGACCTCTTCTCCTCAGCAGCAGCACCCAACCCGGAACTCAACAGGAAAATAGACCCCGCCTCCTGGCCTTCTCTTCTCTCCTTGATTTTCGCGGGCTTGGGGGTGGCGGGCAACCTCAAGTTCTTCTTGGGCTTTGCTGGATCTTTGAGATCCGACGCAAACGCGTTTCGATTCGGGGTACTCCTCCCGAAACTGTCATCAAACGACATCGTCAGGCAGAACGACCGGGTTCTGGTTAATTGGGGCAGAGTATCGGATTCTGGCGATGACACAGACCCCGTTGTTGAATTGGGTAGCCATGAATTCAAAATTGGTGTCGAAGAGCTTCTTAGCAACATTCTTTTTTTCTGATATTCTCTATTCCTATATGTCTTTGGAGGCCTAGCTCCTCCGTTCTGAGAAGGAGGGGAGGAAGTTAGCGGAGTTGGTGGGGATTTTATAGCAGAGGAGGGGTTGAATGCTGGCGGTAGGATTGGAATCCAGCGAAATGAATGGACAAACATTTTATGGGTTTTATATAAAATTGTTATTTGTGCATGCCAGGGAACTGTTCACGTGAACACGGGCCACGTGGCCTAGGAGGGGCCGCTGTTGGTGATGTGGCGGGCCCTCTTCTAGGGTTTGGCCCCACCGGCGACGTCGGAGGACGAAAGGGCATGTACATAACCAATAGGATACGAGTGCTGAAGGTGGGCGGAGAAAAGGATAGGTACGGCCAATAATAGAGTTTGATTATTCGGGTTGATTTTTTAGGAAAAGTAATGAATTCATGATTACATTGCATGATTTGAAGAGCTCAACTAAGTAGAGTAGCTAAATTAAAGCATATTTTTGAAGATATTTATGATCATAATCCTAATTAAATTAAGAAGTAAATCAAGCACAATCACACATTTAAAGAAATTAAGTAAGACAATTAATTCTTTAAATCAAATATTATAAAATCAATGGATTAAATGTGACAGCAATGTACCAGGCAGCTGGGCATACTGAATTTTAATGTATTATAAAGATTTTAAGTGCATGCAATTGATGCTCACGGATCGTATGCCATACTGATGGTATAGGTCTCACCTCAGTTAATCTGATTCTTTTCTCCATCTTTCATTAATTCTCTTAAAAAAGAAAGGGTAAATGGTACTTCATTCCCTCTCTCCAAAATTAATTATTTTGGCACATTACTTTTGAAAAGAATAATTAAAAAATACTTTACTCTCTCAACTTAGAATTATTGGAATATTTTGCCTTCCAAATACAATTTTTAGCAAATTATATGATTGGAGAAAAAGGCTATTCTTATTTTTTTTCACTTCTCTCCACCTTTCTCAACATATTTTGTGACATTTTACGCAATGTAATTTATATATATTTCCTTAAGAAGATTATTAATTTGTAAAATGCATATCTTGCTAAATTAATTAATTATATTTATAATCGAAATGTTGAATTAGTAAATTAGTTGTTGATCTAAAAATATATAGGCAGTATGTGGGCACTTCTTTCTTTTTCCTTACTAATCAGCATGATTATAGTTTAGATAAATGACAAAATTGATGATTATGATTCTTTAAAAATAGATTAGCTAATCTTAGCATTACTAAAATAAAGCATGAACTTTATTATTTCTTGAAAATATTTTTCATAAAATAAGAAAAATTTGTTTTAAAGTAATAATAGTGATTTTGCTTATTTAATATGGTTGGCAAAACAATCTTATTAAATAACAAAATGAATTAATCATTTAGAAATGAATTATAGCACAATCATATGAATGAAAAACTAAAAATATTTTTAACTATAATACATGTATTAAAACTCATTCAGTTGTATTTCAATAAGCAATTAATTCCCTAAACAATAGAAGAAGGAAAATAAGCTAATTGAATGTAAGAAAAAAATTTAAAAAAAAACTCAGTATCCTATTGTTTTTGGTAGATGAGTTTCTTTATTTTTCAACTAAAAAATGTAGAAATAACAATAGTAGTTGAGTTCCATTTTTCTGAGCAGAAAAAGGTGGGAAAAAATAAAAATGACAAGAATAGCCTTTCTCCGACCATATGATTTGCCAAAAATTGTATTTTGGGGAAAAAGTGTTCTAGTAACTATAAGTTGAAGGAGTGAAGCGTCTTTTAATTATTTTTTAGGAGTAATATGCAAAATCAGTTAAATGTGAGAGGGTGAAGTGCCGTTTACCCAAAAAGAAAGATTAGATACATTTTTTCTTGAATTTTGATATTTTTTTCGTTTATATCAAAAAAGAAACTTTGTATTTTATTGTATTTACTACTTCGAGAATCGATATTATTGGCGTTACAAACTTATTATAGAAATGATAAAATTGGAGTTAAGAATAATGGTAGAGGGAGATACCAATAGGGGACATGATGCAAGTTCTTGCATAAAAAAGAGAGAGTGATTCAGGGCCATCTCAACAAAGTTTTAAGGCCTAAAACGAAATATGAAAATGAGGTATTCTTAATACGACGTTTTGTATTTTGTAGGTTATAGAAAGAGATAAAAAAAAAAACATTTTCCATATAAAGTATTATCATTTAAACATATTTTATTATTCTAGCTTTTTTAAATACAAAATTATTGCTTCCAATTTTATAATTAATTTCTTATAACATTTCTTTTTCAATCGATAGCTTAAGTACAAGACATTATTGACCTTGAGTAAAATTTTATTCATTCAAATTTTAAAAACTTCTTTTAGCCAAAGCAAAATTAAAGAAAAAAGTTAAGAAATAAAATCTTGATCTGAAGTTAACACTATTCAATAATTAATAATGAAATAATATGTAGTAATTAATATTGAAACATCATTTAGTGATTGGCAGAAAAAATGAGAGAAGTTATAGTGATTAATACTGAAAAAGAAGCAAGTGGCTCGAGTTAATTAAGGAAAATAGTAAAAATTAAAAATGATAGAAGAGATTTAGAGAAATCAAAAGTAATAAAATTTATTTATATTTTTGATTTATTATAATCACTTAATTACTTATTGTAACTTTAAATAATAAAATCTAAAAATAAAGACTTTATACTTTTTCTTAGACCTAGAGTTTGAAAAAAGAAAAATATATGAAGCTTCAAAATTAAAGGCTTTACATTTTGTTTTTTAAACCTAAAATTAAAAGAGAATAAGTATCATATTTTTCATTTTGAGGTTTAAAATATACAATAAAAAATATATATTAGAGATTTTTGAAATTTAAAAACCTAACGCGATCATCTTTCTTGCCTAAAGAAGAAGCCACCATTGAAGTGGCCTAGGGCTCAATTCAAGAATCAATCATTTAGGCTATTCAATATATCAAAAGTTAGCCAAATCCTCGACAAAAATCAGATTTAACTACTTACATTCTTGAATTTTATTGAAATAATATATATAATTAATTAAAGTACACATATGATAGAGGGGTTGACCCAGAAGTCGCCCTTCGTTGTGCTCTCTGTGGTGTACAATACAACGGCCAAAGAAACAGCGGTATGTGATGTTGGCCGCTTGTTTTACTTCAATTAACTCTTCTTTGGTGCGGTAGGCGGCCAACGGCCAAGCGACACGCCGCACCAAAGGCTTGGTGGAAAGCGACCCTCGTTAAAGAGAAACAGGCAGAATTGTATTATGATTTAAACATAGATTAAAAATATAAAAATAAAATTTGATACAAAAATTATGTGGTCCGTCCAAATAAAAAATATAAGAGCAGCAAACCAAATACAATTCATTTCTGATGTAATTACCATTAGTACTACAACTTGCTTTCAATGTAACTACTATTATTTTTTAATTATACAGAATCTTATAACTTATTCTAATATTGTTAAATCTATTCGTATCAAGTTTGCTCTTTCCTTACCAAGGTGTAAGGCAAGAAAAGAGAAGGGATCTCCTATTCCAACTTGAGAAATGCAGCAGCCAACCAACAAATTAACTACGTTCAGAGAGGGAGAGAGAGTTCCAATATCAAATTAGCTCTGCAATATCTAATTATTGCTTAAATGAAACATTATTGTAGTAACTTTCGATTTTTTGCCGCAGAGAATTTCATTTATCCAGTTAGCTACTCCATATCTACAATTACTAAATAAAATGCATCTAAGAAGCATTATCCCATCAATTTTTTATTGTTGGCCTAGCAATAAAGGGGATTGGAGAAGATCATCATCAATTACAACCGTTCATAAATTGAAATAGGGTCTCGATTATGCAGTAAGACTAGAAACCCAGTGTGAAAAACGCATAACCATGATAGTTTGGCAACCCTGGGCTCCACCAGTTTAGATTTTTTGTACTTTCTGGAGGAGAATTAAGCTGCCCTTTAACATATCTTTGCAAATTTGTCTAGATTTTTGAAGGGCTGACAAAGACAAGCAACAGACACGGTCCAATCCCGTAGCTTCTCCAGACTCATCATAAAGGGCATTGTGAGCTTAACTTTCCAAATAATTGAAATGAAAACTTCATTAGATCCAAGAAAAACACATACCCCAGGCTTAGTTTGATCATCAAATAACCAGCTGCCACGGCTCGGAAAAGAGCAGAAAACAAAGCCCATCGCTTTTGTCAGTGGATTAGTCGTTTAGCAGCAGTCTCTCCACCAATAAGCCTGAGACAGACCCGTAAATGAGTACCAAGATCATTTCACTTGACCTAAACATGTGCAATTGCGATGCTTATTACCTCTTACATGGAATAGACATTGTCCAAGCTGGGACCGCGATATGCCTTTGCATCAGACATGTAACCTCATGACACTCTCATCAATAATTCTATAATACAACAAACAGGTACAGTAGATAAAACATGTAGGTTTTTCAAAGCAACTGCATTCTCTTTTTATTTGAATCCAGCTCATATGGCCTAATGAACAAGAACCTACCATGTACATGATCACACATTTCCTGCTATCCATTTTGAAGAACTTTTCATAAAGATGCAAAGAGCTTTCCTGACAAAAAAGGAAAAAGGATTAAAGGATGTGTGGGCATGTGAGAGTGTCTGTGGTGGTTGAAGTTGGATTTTGGAAGGGGAAAGATCCCATCAGCTGCAGTTAAAAGAGAAAAAGGAACTTGTACTTTGATTTTGGTGTTAGACAACTTGAAATGCAGAAGCTCTGGTAAAGGAAAAATGACTATCTTAGACAGAAGAAAATAAGGTGATGCTGGAAAAGGGCAAGCAGCAAAGAAATTTACCTGCTGTCCTAGTGAAAAGCCCAAAAAGATCTATATTTAGATCGGCTAGTTGCAAATGAGATACACGGATAAAACTTTAGCAAGCATACAAAAAGACACACATAAACATCAAATGCTCAACAGCCGTCAATACATTGTCCAGCAGGAAATCAGTTTTTTGTATCAAAAACATCTTGAGGAGATTTATTCGTCCACAAGGATTAACACCAAGCCTTCCTTTACTCATGAAGTTAGGCATAGCATGTCACTATTGATCAGACAACTACCAAATTCAGTTCCTATGGAGAAACAAGGACAATAATGATCAGCATTGATTGGAATAAATACTGAGGCTATTGTGGTGGATCTACAAATAATCGTCTTTCTATTAATTCTGACTATTCCAAACACTAATATTTCTTCATTCTAACTCTTACAAGAATATGTAAAGCATGACAGCCTATGGAATTATTTCCTAAATCGAGAACCCTTGTTCCTTCTGCCACCATTCCCCCCATCCCATGCAGAAGACCAGAAGAAAAGAGACATCCAAAATAGCACAGCAAAGAAGATCTGCAGTGTATCCTGAAATCTGGTGAAAGTTGCCAGTACACCTGATAAACACATAACAAGCAATGCCAGTGAAAATTCAGTAATTGATATTGAGTTAAAAGAGAAAAAGAAAGAGAGGAAACAATAATTAAACTATAATATAGACAGATAATAGAATCTACCGTTTTCAAATGATTAGCATATGTGGCATGCTGGCACCCAATAGGGGAACACAAAGTGGTATCATGAAAATTTTCATAAATTTAACATATCACAAAACAGAAAAATAAATCAATACCTCCACTTTTCAAGCTTTATATGTTATAAAATTTTATAGTGGCTATGAACCATACACAAACACTGGAATATCATTGTCTTCAATCAAATAGCATTGTGAAGGATATTTAGAAGTTGTTTCAGAGAAGAAAACCAAAATAATAACAATATGAAATCAATTCCAAGTGAAGTTATTTAATTTCGCTGGCATACACATCAGGCCAACTGATAATTCTTTCTTAGTCTCCAAAAAGATCCAAAGAGACAATAAATCAACTGCAATTCCCTGCTTAGCAATAATGTAGAACAGTATTTATCACATTGAGGGGGAAAAATTTTAGGGGAAATGTACGTTAATAAGTCATTATGTGGCATTATACTTTTTCTTCAACAAAAACCTACCAGATATTGATTTTCAGCATCCAAAACTGATGCTCTACCAGGAAAATGTGCAAAAAGCAATAGATATTTTTTCAAAAAGAATCACAACAGAAAAGTGACCGATTCCAACTTTTTCTAAATGAGCAAGCTGTTTCATATTGTAACACTAAAATGAAATTCCGTATATAAGACAAGGGAACTTCTCCCTGATTAACTTAAAAATAAAATGGCTATGAGATAACTTATAACTGAATAGATCAATAATCATCAAAGTTAAATACTACCACCACAATGAAAAATAAACAAGGAAAGCAAGTCAAATGATAGCTTCATAACTATGGCTCGTCATTCTATAATGGCATGAAATTATTGGAAAACGTATTTGGCATCTGAACTTATGGGCACTGGACTCAGTTTGTAACTAGAGCATTTCTCTTGGCTCTGTGTCATCTGTCAAGAAGAATCCTATGACTTGGCTTGAAAATCTTAAGAAGTGCAGAAAGAATGCTGTTCTAGTTGCCAGGCACAAAATAAAGCCTTTGAAGTGAGAAAGCCATCGCTAGATCCCAAGTTGTGGCTTTAACTTGTTGACTAACCAGTTTATTAATAATTGCATAGCCTTCAATTCTCACCTAGGCCCAAGCTTTACTTGCATCATTAGGAGCCTGTTCTCAAGTTCATACACCCCGATTTACTTGCACCATTTCTAGTTGCCAATCTATTAATAATTGCATAGCCTTCAATCATTTAAGATTAGCATTTAAGGAAACATTTTATTCAGCAAAAGTATCATCCACATGTTAGTCGGCATCCTTAATTGTATACTGAAACAATAACATGGAGATTCCAATTTCAATGGAACTTTCAGGCCATCCAGAGTCAAAAGACCAACTGAACTTATCACAAAGTGCCAGTACAACTCCCTCCCAGTTGTCATAGATTTTACTCAGAAAGCACTGCTTAGTGGTTCAAAAGAATTGTCTCTCTTCTCAACTAAATACAACAGAACCCTCTCAATAATATGATGTTAAGCTCTTATTTATGCAGAGCTACATCAAGCCTGGCTTGCATTATATTGAGGACAGCAAAAGAGTAAAACTCAATGGAAATAAACAATGCTGAAATGATAAGCTGCATCGGGCTTGCAGATATACTCTTGAGGTACTATTATAACTTATGAGCCTAGCTTTCACATATCACTAGTTCTTGGGAAGTATATGGAACTTCTCTAATAAATCAGAAAACCTCCAACCTTTTTTGTCCTCACTGTACAGGTTCACCAAATTCATTAATTTGTTCCATGGGTAATGATTCTATTACCTGCCACCACTTTTGACATTAGATGTAATACAACACATGAATTAAATTTTCATTCGGCGCTAACAATTCCATCAAATCTTCTCTCTAAAATACTTACTACATGGAGGAATTTTGATTACAAAATAACAAGCTAGGAAATTCATATGCTGAACGAAGTTGCAAAATCATATCCTTCTATGGGGAAAACCAAAAGAAAACCCTATTATTGGTACGCAAGAATGGGGTGGAAATGGAATGACTATTCTTAAGTCTATTTCTACACCCATGCTTGGTATAATTTAGAAATGGGAATCCTCATTCTCATAGGAATGCCCATTCCTAAAAACATGGGCTTAGCCATTCCTTGCTTCCCACATAAGTTTAGCTATTCCCAATCTATCAGAAATGAACTTATTTTTGTATTTTGATAAACTTACCTCTAATATAAAAGAGTTCTAAACCATCTCAAATACTCTCACATATATCTTCTTGATGTTATTTTTTTCTTTACATGAATTTTCCCCACAATCTTCAAACTTCAGTAAAAGAAAAATTAACCAACTACCACCTCTCTTTTATTTTTACCTAGAAAAAATTAACTTTACCTCCCAAAATATAAATGAACCATAATCTTTGTCATATGTTTTTATGAAATAAAAAATTAAATATTGTATGAAAAAACATAAAATGGTAAGATGTAAACAATTTATCAATAAAATATTTTATTTTAATAATGCTATACAAAAGGGTGATTTGGTCATTTAAAATATTTTCATTTCATTCCTACCTATCATTGCTAAATACCAATTATAATATTGGAATCAAGTAAGGAATGATGATTTCATTCCTTATCAGACCAAGTGTGAGATAATTTATACTGTCATCATTTCTTTCTAATGTTAATTTCATTCCTAAAGTCATTTTATTCCCACCTAATTCCATTCCTGCATACCAATCGCTAGCAGAGCTTTGAGAGTAGGGATGAGAATAGGTTAGGCCTCTCATCAAGGGCCTACGGTCTAGTTTGACCTAGCCTAGCCTGTTTAGTAAATAGGCCAGGTCAGAAGCCTATTTAGTTAAAAAGGCTAGATATAGGCTTCTAACAAAGTTTATAAAGCCTACTAGGCCAGCTTGTATAATTTAAGTATATTATGCAACATATATACATTTAATTATTTATAATAATTATATTATTATGTTTATATTTTATATTAATTAATTTTATTAACCTTATATAATTATATATTATGTTCTTAATTAATACATAACCATTTTATTTCAATTTTTTATTATTTTCTTAAGAATATTTGTTCTTAAAAAATAAAATAAATAGTTAAATATATAATAAATTCAAATAAAAGCAAAAGTAATTAAAAATATGATTATGTGCTAATTATATAATTATAACTAAAAAAGATAAATTTAAAATCTAAACCCAGTCTTTGTAGTTTCCTTAACCCATCAAACATCTTCATCTCTTCCATCACAAATGCGGCCGCTATAAAGAAGGCTCATGAGAATCGAAAACAAATATCTCCATAGTTGTCTCAAGAGAGAGCCCTTTGAAGTAGCCTCCTAGTACTGGGACCGAATGACCCCCTTGCTCAAGCTCATATAATTCAATTGGAGGAAATCGGCAATCATCAATGTACGTTCTTTTTGTCTAATCCATGATAGATGTTTGGTGTTATACTTGTGGGACAATTATATTATAACCAAGGATAATTGTGAAATTGCAACCTGCATGTACTTGTGGGACAATTATATTATAACCAAGGATAATTGTGAAATTGCACCCTGCATGTACTCTGGTTAATAATTTTTCTTAGTTCAATTTGTTATGCTTAAAAAAGGTTTTCTTCTCTATTAAGATTTTGATTCTATTGTTTGTCTTTTCTAATTGAAAGATATAAAAGTTTAGAAATCTAATTCTTGAACCATGTGTGCATATATGGAAGTCACACATGGCTCACCTAATCATGAATAGAATTGATTACATGAGAATAGTCGGCCACTTTGAAAGCTTATGGGTATTCCAACAAATCTTTGCTTTATCAATAAAAAATTGAAAATTTCTAGTTCAGAGATTATTACTTTTGTGCTTATGATTCACTCTTTTTATAATTGAATTCAAGTATTTTTACATATATATATATATATAATTTTGATTTGCCGGAAAAAAGAATCATTATTATCTTATTGCAAAGTTAGAAACTACAAGTTATAACTATTTAATCAACAATAAATGAGTAAAGTTACTTATGCAAAAACATAGGAATAGTTTTACTACTTGTTTACTTGTAACTTTTTGTATTGAAGTGTAAACTTTTATATTTTTAAGCATGCTTTATTCTTGTTTTTATATTTTATTAAAGATTTATTTTCTATATATATTATAGGATTACATAATGTCTTCTCTATTAGAATTTAATGAAGAACCTTCATCTAATCTTAGTCCTCCTACAAAGACAACTCAAGGTGATCAACGTGTTCAACCAAATTCAAGTAAACTCAAAAAAAATATGTCTAATAGTTGTGTAATTAAGAAAAAGAGGTAGAAAGCATCATTTGTTTGGAATGATTTTAATGAGATTCAAGAGACTGGAGGTGCAAAAAAAGTTGTTTGCAAATTGTGTAAAGTAAACTAACTACTGGTGGAAAGGGAGCTCGCACAAGCCATCTGAGGGAGACGTGAAAAAAATTGCTTGAAAAGGAAGATGCACATGACGTCAGAAAAGGTTCAATCCACAATTGCATTTTAGCCTACTAAGTCAGGTGTTAATCCTTTTATAACTCTTGAAACTAGGTATTCCAATAAGATGATGAAAGAAATTATCGCCACTGCAACTATGGTACATGAACAACCTTTCTTGAGAATAAAGTTTGGATATGTGATACTTCCAATATGTCAATTCGAAATTTAAAAAAATACTTGTAAAACTGGAAGAAATGATTGTTTAGCAATCTATGAGGCAAAAAAGAATAATTTGAAGGCAGTGTTAAAAAATGTAAGCAAGATCAGTATAATCACTAATACGCGGAAGTTAATTCACCAAATAGATAAATATATGGTTATTACAGTTTATTTCATTGATGCGGGGTGGCAACTTCAAAAGAGGGTTTTAAGTTTGTGAAAGTACTTGCTCCAAGGTGTGTAATTGATGTGGCTGATGTTATGTACAAGTGTTTGAAAGCATGGGGAAATGAAAACAAGGTGTTCTTGGTTTTGGTGGATAATGCTTCTTATAGCAACTCATGTGTAAAAAAGCTCAAGGATAATTTATCATTGAGCAATAAATTAGTTCTTGATGGTGCTCTGTTTCATGTTCGATGTTGTGCACTTATACTATATCTATTGGTGCAAGATAGTGTCAGTAAATTTAAGAATATTGTTCCAATGTCCGTGAGAGTGTCAAGTATATCAATCACAGTGATTCAAAGTTAAAGGCATTTTATGATGTTTTGAAAAAATGCACTTGAAAGACACAAAGTTTATTCTTGATTGCTCAACAAGATGGAATTCAATATTTCAAATGTTGTCTACTGCTTTGAAATTCAAGATTGCCCTTCCAGCTTATAAAGAAAGAGAACCACATTTTGACTACATGCTTTTGGATTAGGATTGGAAGAAGATTGAGAAAGTTTGTCAACTTATAAAAGGGTTCAATCTAGCAACTCATGTTATTTCAGATAGTAATTATCCAACTTCTAATTTGTATCATGCTGAAGTTTGGAGAGTGAAACAAGTAATTGATAATGCATCACAGGATGAGGATCTCTTTATGAGAGAAATGGCAGCTCCAATAAAAGTGAAATTTGATAAATATAGGGCGAATGCAACTTGTTGATGGCCATGGCCAGTGTTTTGGATCCGAAGTGCAAATTTCATGTTGCTAATATATGTTTTCCATTGATATATGAATCTGCAGTTGCTAAAAGAAATATGAATAAGGTGTTAACTTCATTACAAAAGTCATACGATGAGTATGTGGCTTTAAGCATTCGAGAATCATCCTTTACTGGTGAAGTGAATGCTAGTCAAGGCATAGCATCATCCACCTCTATGAAATGTAAATCCACAATAGTCACCGAGTTTGATCACATTATGAGCATTGTGCATGTAAAGGAAGAGATTCCACCAACAAAGTCAGAATTAGAAGTTTATTTGACGAAGGTGTTTATGTTCCTAACAATAATAATTCTTTCAATGCCTTGATGTGGTGGAAGAACAACAGCTGAAAGTATAAGATTTTATCAAAAACAACTATTGATATCCTAGCTATTCCAATCTCGACCCTGGCATCTGAATCTACATTTAGTGCTAGAGGAAGAGTGATTGATGATTATCGTCCTAGATTGAATGAAGAATCCATAAAAGCACTTATTGTGGTGGAGATTGGCTTCATAATAAATATTGTTTAAAGAGAAAACAAAAGGTATAAATTTTATGTTGAAATGTTCTTTTTCCTTAATCTATTAAGTTTATGATCAGGAAACTATTTATGTTTAACAACATAACTTTTTTTTTTCATTTTGAAGGTTTGGAAACAAGGAGAAGATATCACTTTAAAGATTTGACTTGAATAGAATAGACTACTTTTGGAGCTAGCATGATCATCCATTTATGGATGAAAATTTACAATGTTTTATTTACGAAGGTTATTTTATATTTTATTACTAATTTCTCCCTTAGATTGATGATTCATATAACTTAAACAAATTTGTGATGGTTGAAATTGTTTGCAAATTATTTTAATTTTTTCGTATTGATGTTTCGTGACAAAATTATGTCATTAAATATTGCATTTTGTGGAAGCGGTATTAATTTGTTTTTTAAAAGGTTTTATCTTTTTTGTATGCGCATATGGGTTTAATTTAACTTATAATAATGTTAGGTTACAACTTTCTCTTAGTTTAGATAAATGTATTATAATCGCCAATTATTTTTGCTTAATATAAATTATAGAATTTTTAGGCCTATCAAAGTTCTAAGTATATCAAGGCCAAAGCAGATTAAAAGTCTAGACCTATATAAAATTATAAGTCTAATTAGAATTTTAATTAAAATAGACTTTTTCAGATCCGGCCTCAACTTTGGAAAAATCAAAAACTAGGCCAGGCCTTAAAAAATGACCTCTATCAAATAATAGGCTAGGCTTAAATTTACAATTTATACAATAGGCTTAGCCCATGTAAAGCCAAGCCTGGCCTACCTGGTTATTCCCAAACCCTAACTGAGAGGACCAAATGGTCATTGTTGAAGGAAGATCCGCATTCCTCTTCTTCGGGTCAACCAATCCGACCACAACCCATCATATGACCCAAGACCTCAACCATCCAGGTACAACACGTGGAGTAAGACCCTAATATGACAAGCTTGTCCATTCATTCTCTTATAAATATCCCTTTCTTCCAAATAGTAGATTGTTGACAAATTTATCATTCTCTCTTTTCTTTTATTACAACCTCATAACTCCTAACTTAAGTATCAGAGGGTTATAGCTAGGACCTACCCAGCAACCCCTCTACACCTTCCTAATGATCCAGGTTTTAGGTCCCACTGTCCAACCCGTCAACCTACCATGGAGGACAAATATTGATTTGGAGGACTCTCAGACAGTCGACCTCAGATCATATCCAAATCCTACAAAAGGGAAGTCAATGTGGTTCCTTAAATTGAAACTCATATTATAAAAGATGGTATCATAACAGCAACTCACCACTCAACCACATATCACATTGACTAACTACCATGACCATAAATATGTGGCGACGTACTTAATGCCAAGCTTAAATATGTTAGGCATAAAAGAATATACGTTTCTCCAATATCAAGCAAAGCGAGTCACAATGATGGTTTTTGCAACGTCAAGTATGCTGCGATGGATTCTGCAACCAAAATCATCGCCTTTGGAACTCTCTAACTCTAGTCCTTTTCTTCCCCTATGCATAGCTAGAACAAAGCTCGAGAACCCTCCTCCCTTAGTAAAAGATACCCTTCCCCACTGATTTAATGAAGTTACAGATTCCTTTACTCTAAGCACATTTTACTTTCTAAATCCTTCAACCATCCAAAACATATTAATGATAAATGAGTAACAGATTCATAGTTACTATCGGTTCACTATTCAAAACAAATGAACAACCGCAATCAATTTTAAGGCACAAAACTCGTTCCAAATTTGTTAGTATACGATAATTAACAAGGTAGCAACTCAGTGGTCATAATAAAAATTAAATCCAAGAACGGGAAAAAAAAATTGAAGAAAAGGGTACCTGAAGACGGAGGTAGATGTTTCTTCGAAGGCGGCTCTGACTGTGGACTGGTGGCGTGACAGCGGCCCGACCACGAATTGCGTTTGAAAGGAAATGAATATCGGAGAGTAAATTTAGAAGAAGAAAAGCAGGCCATCGAATTTGAAGTTGTGGTGGCGCAACCGTAAACTGACGGCGGAGCAAGGCTATGCCGGTGTTGGTTAATGCTCGTGGGGAAGGGAAAGGGCCACGAGGCCATTATTCAGGAAATTTTTCTGTTTTTCTCGGCCGATCCATGTTTATTCTGTTCGGTTCGGTTTCTGCCGGAGCTCTCCATGTCCGATTCGGGTCCGGATCCAACCCAAGTCTAAACTTGAATTTGCATTTATGATATATGTGTTTAAAATGTTTTTATTTTATCACATATAATTATAATTTAGGCAATAACTGCTATTTACGAGATATTCATTCTGTATCTTTCAATTATCTTCTTATTGTTCAATAGCTTATAATTTAAGTGACATCTCTTTTTTCTATTATGTAGAAAATTTTGTATTCAATATATAATAAACATATTGTGCATTTTATGTACATTGTGTATAGTTTATTTTTTAATTTATTTAATTTAAAAATAAAAATATTAATTTGTTGAAATAAATTAATTTTCGTTATTTGTAATTTTATCTCTATTTAAAAAAAACACTATCTTTTTATTATATTTTTCATTTTTAAAATCAAAATTGAAATAAATAATTCAGATTACTAAATAGTTCACCATGATATAACAAATAAATAACTTTTTATTTATTTATAATATAAATGTTTTGACTGTATTTTTAGTTAAAAATATAAATAAAAAAAAAGTTAAATGTTTCTATATTGTTAATTTCCAAATAATTATTGAAAAATAAAAGGTAAAAATATTATTCCACCTTTAACTTTGCAGTAAGTAAAGTACCTAATTGCCCCTAGTATGATCAAGAAGGTAAAGGTGGCAGCAGCACCTCAATCAGATCAGATCAAGGGTCGTGATCAAATCATATCAATAGCTGGGAACTACTCCAACGTCTTTTCTGAACTGACAAAGTAAAACAAAAAAAAGAAAGGAAAAAGGAAAAGAAAAAGGAGTGGTTTGCTTCAGTTAATTTCAAAATTAATCATTAAAAAACTATTTGAATTTAAATTATTGAACATGCAAATATCAAGGAATATCATGTTATATTTTTGTGTGATTTTATTATATATTTTGAAAAAATAAATTATTATAAAATATGAAAATTGTATTGAAATATATAATTAATTTTTTGTTATATTTTAGGAATAGTTAAAAATTAATTTTGAAGAATTTTGATATGTTTATTTATATTTTTGGGGAGATATTTTTTACTGTAACAGTTAAATCAATACTTATTTATTGAATTTTTTGGGTAAAAATAAAATTAAGTGATTTTTTATTATTAAAATAATATATATAATGTATATATAATGTGTATGTATATATTTAAAAATTAAAAAATTAAAAATAGTGAAAAATAGTAAAGGATATTTTCAAAAAAAAAATTGTATTTTGTAGAAAAAATAAGAATATATTTAGTTATATTTTCCCAAAACAATTTTATTATAGGAAAACATAACCAAACATGCCCTCAATATCATTTCAATTTAACTCATGTATGATTTAATTGGAATGCCTTATACTTTGAATGCTTAATTTATTTAACAATTAAATTAAATATAAATATAAGTTTAACATTGATAGACAAATTATTAAATTTGTTCAACTTAATTTAATTTGTTTGTCTTTAGTTATTTATTTTCAACGGGATTCCATCAAATCAAACTTCTAATATTACACTTTTTTATTTGCATATATATACTCACACTAAAGGTTTGTTTGGGTAAGTTTTTAATTTTATTTTTTTATTTCCAATATTTTCAAAAATTAAAAAATTAGTTATAATTTTGAAAATAAAATGATATTGTATTTAAATATATTTAAAAATAATAATTAAGGTAAGCATAGAGTTGAAATTTTATGTGATTTATATTTTTAATATTTAAAAATATTTAATTTTTTCAAATATATCTATATTTTATTAATTTTAAAATAATAGTAGGTACTTTATCTTAAATTAAATTTGAATTTAATTAATAAGGTAATAGGATGATATAGAAGGCTTAGGAGAAATTAAAAATGAAAATAAAAATTATTTTTATGTGAAAATAAGAGGAAGTTTCATGGTTTTTCTTGTTAAAATAGTACAAAAAATGAAAAAGGATGTTAGATTTTCCACATTAGTTAAATAAATGTGCAGTGGTCTCTAGGGATGTAGGTGGATATTAAATGAATTAAATACACTATTTTCATATTTGAATCCAATTAATTTTTTAAATATTCGAATATGAATACGGATTTAATGAATATTTAAGCATAATATCCAAATTCGTATCCATTAGATATCAATCGAATTCAAATATATTTGCATTCAATTATAATTATTCAAATACATTCATATTTGATTAAAATTACTTGTATTTGAATTTTTTTATATTAATATTCAATTATAATTATTTGGATATTTGTTTACGAATATCCAAATATATTAACGTATTAATTCATAACAAATACATATTTTTAATTAATAGAAGTAACTATACAATTTCATTAAAAATGAAGCAATCAAACAAATAGTTATATTTTTTTAATTAATAATTAATTATTAATACTAATTAATATTAATAATAATATTTAAGTATATTAATTACAAAGCCAACCAACAATAATTATATTAATTAACTTCATTTTTTAACATTTTCTCTATATTACAATAATTTTTTAAATTTATTCTTTTTTCCTTATAATTCTTCAACTATAATTTATATATACATATATGGATTATGAAATTTTTATTGAAAAATATGAATAATACATTATTTAACGAATATATATTTGGAGCAAATATTAAACAAATCGGATATGCATTTATCATATATGTTTTCATTTATAATCAAATATTTATTAATATAATATGGATAATATTCAAATTAACTGGATGTAGATAAAATTTTGGATAAACAGTTATGAATGCGAACGATAAACGAATTTTTAAATATGCATTTACTGCATGAGCTGTCTCTTTTATATGGTCTTAAACAATTCTCATATATTGAGCTACTTTTGGGTTGAGTTAGGCTTGAACTCCACATTAGATTCTCCACTCTTTAACATAGTATCGGAGCCTCCATTTCAAATGTTGGCTCAAATGTTGGATTATCTAATATTGTTGGGCTAACCGTTTGATATCACTTCACATTCTAAATATTCATTATTGGGCACGCATGAAGTGTGTTATATTTTCACATTGATTAAGTAAATAAATAATAATTTTTATATATAATTTTTAACAATACTCATATTGAGATTGTTTTTAGGGTGAATTACATTCAAGATTCATATTGTGATAAATGGGCCATGGAAATGAAAGCATACAACGCAGAATTTGTTAGAATTTAAATATAAAATGTCACACTTATAAATATAATATAATCAATTAATTATTAAAATTTATACATATAAATATGAGAACGATATCACTTAAGAGACCATTTGGATTTGCTTTATGAAGACATTTTCATTTTTTGGTGAAAAGAAATAATGAAAAGTTAGTTATAAATGTGTTTTTAAAAATAAAATATTATTTGAATGTTTTATTTAAAATGTAATGATTATGTATTGTTGAAAATAAATTATATTTGAAAAATATAATATTTTTATATTAAAAATCGTGCAAATATGAATAAGAGAAAATGAAAAGTGAAAATGAAGAGAGAATGTAAGGGCCCGTTTGTTTTCATTTTCTAGAGCCATTTTCATTTTATAGTAAAAATGCATGGTGAAAAATTAGATAGAATAGTCGTTGTAAAAAATGGAGTTGTATTTCGATGTATTGTCGAAAATTATAAGTTTATATAGGTATGAAAATAAGATATATTTGAATATTGGGTATTTTTATATTAAAAGAAAGAAAATTTTTGAATTTGAATTAATGGTGTAATATGTATTTATTTGAAAAAATAATATAAAATAATATTTTTATGGTGAATGATAGTTGAGAAGTGTTGGGAAGATAAAAAAATAAATAAAAGTAATAATAGAGGGAAAATAGATATGAAAATGAAGAAAGAATGTAAAAAGAAATGTTTTGAAAATGAAAATGTATGAAAAAATAATATAGAAATTGATAGTTTTTTATTTTTATTTTGAAGAAAAAATAAAAATAATTTTAAAAAATGAAAACAAATGGGTTATAAGAGCTTGTTTGAAAAAATATTTTAAAAATAAAAATATTTGTAAAAATATAAAAGAAATTAATGACTGTCTATTTTTATTTTTAATAGAAAATAAAAATGAGCAATAAAAAACAAAAACAAACGGGCTGGTAATTAACCAAGCAGCAGTAAGTCGTTTGGCCTCACTTGATGACGCGTTTCAGACCCGTCTTCATTTAAATATCGTGATAAAAAGTGACATAGGGAGATGTCCAATCAGTTGAAAAGAGTGGCATTCTGCCCGACTAAGAAAACAGGCCGTAAACAGCAAAAGCGACAAAAAACAAAAAATTAAAAATGGCGGAAAAAATAGGGTTTATGTTTGGGGTGGGGTGGAGTGTACTATCCCACGTCCATGTTTCAATTCTTGAAGTGATGCATGAATGAGAGAGTCCAATAGTTCTTGGCATTATGCGCCAATTGAATTCAACTTCATTAAGATATATTTATTTTGTTTGATATATTTCAATATATTTATTTTCCTTATTTTAATCAAGATTTTATGATAAACAATGAGGATTTCATGATATCAAAAAGACCCAATACTAAATTGGGAAAAAAAATTGAAAAGTAAAATGTTCTTATGTTTGTGATATAATTAATCAAAATTATTGAACCCCTTCTATAATTTATTAAAAAGAATCGTCTTATCCTTCAGTTATTAATTAAATTGTTAGAATTATCCTTATTTTAAAATGTATATTACAATTTGTATATCTTAGACTATTTTACTAGACATTATTTAAATAATAATTAATTAATCAGCTTAAGTTTTCTTGTCTTCCATATTATTTATAAAATATCAGTGTGTCAATAATTAACTTGATGTGTTTTATAAGGGTTGACAAAATTAGCTCTATTTTAAAAGATAATAGCAAGATAATTTTATTTTCTCTTTGTCATTTTTTTTCTCTTTGAATTTATTTTTTCTATTATTCCATTTTATTATAACTTTTAGTATTTATTCCTAAATTTTAAATAAATATGCTAAAATTAATAACAAAATTTAATAATATTACATATAAAATAAATAAATATATTTATTTATTATATATCAGAAACATTTCAATACATGCATAAAATGTACCAAAATAATTAATTTTAAATAATTCTAAATGCCCTTGTCACATCAAATAAAATGAATATGACCATAGTTTGTTATATTTCTGCAGGACAGCTGATCATGATCATCCACTAATGATACAAATATCGAAAGAACAATAATAATTACACAATTTTTTTCTTTTTTTGATAAATATATATATATATATATATTTCATCATCAAGGTTGATAAAGCCTATTACCACACCTGCATTTCCAAGACAGAAGATAATAGCTATCATCTTCTCTATGGGATGATGATTCTTGATAGCCACCATCAGCAGCCCTTCTGCTCCCACTCCGGTGGGCTGGAATTACCAAAGTAGCCACACATGGCTTGCAGCTCATGCATTTGTTAACACAGGCAGGTGGCCTTGACCCCAGCACCATATTCTTCCTCAGCTCCTCCTCAGTATTGCTTGAGGATGCCTTAATCCCACCTGATAATTTTTATCAGACAAATAATCATACAGATAAACCAGCCCACATAGAACAACTGCTTGTAATAATCAGACATGAACTGAAAAGGATTGTTTTTACCTGATTTAGGAGGTATCAAAGTGAGAGAACAAAAGAAGATAGCTATGACTGCAAAACTAAGACATAGTCTTGATAGGGCCATTAGAAATCTTAAACTGGAGAATTTTGAAGGGTTTGAGGAATTGGGAGTGGAGACTTTGTGAAGGGGTTTTGGGGGAAAAGAGGAGAAATTTGTGAAGATATGTATTTGAAGAGAAGGAGGTTAGGGGGTGTTTGGTTTTATTTCCATTTCTATCATTTTTAAAATGATGAGAATTAATTATATGATATAATATGAAAATAAAAATATATTTGGATAAAATATTTGAAAATGAATGATTATGTTGATTTTAATATGTCGTAAGCAGAGAGATATAGAAATAATGAAATAGAGAGAGAAGACATATAGATTATTGGAGAATGTGTTTTGAAAATAAAAAATAAAATTATATTGGGTAAAAATTTGTAAAAAGTATTGATTTTAATTTTTGAAATAGTGAAAAATGAAAAAAGTGCGTTTAAAAATAAAACCAAACACCCCCCAATTCTGTATACAGAAGAAGGGACAGGACTTTTTTTCTTTTTTGGTGGATTGAATTAAATGACATCCCACACAGAAAATAATGTTTTTGTGTTTTCTACTTTTGGGAAAAATGGTTGTGTTTGATGACTGTGGTAGTGATGAAAGTCGGACGTGACAATTTGAGAATCTCCAACCAAACATGACTAGGGATTCGTACTATTCAAAAAGTCCCATAGGATTATTGTTGTTTGCTGTTAATCTTGTTTCTTGTCAGGAAGGGATTAACAAGAAATATGTAAAGTTAGTTAATCATCTATATAAACTTTTATGTAATGCTTGTTAATTTCATCTAAATAATGTGTATATTCTTTTTGAAAACCCTCTTGTACAAGAAAAAAAAAAGCTACACATAAATATGGCATTAGTTTATTTAGGGTAAGGTCCAAACAACCCACTATATTAAGAAAAATTGGCAAATTACCCCCTTTAAAAAAAATACACAAAAAACATCGTGATATTTTAAAAAATTATGCAATGAAACCCCTTGAAAGCGTGGGTGTAAGACATGAGCCCGTATGTGCATTTGGGGTTAAATTTCTATATATAAAAAAATATATTATATATGTTTATATATATTGTATATATAAATGTATATATACAATTATATATAAATGACTACCCATCCATCAGCAATCGACAGCCGCTGCTGGTGGGGTGGGTAGTAAAATAAATTTTTAAAAAAATTGAAATAGATGGCAATCGTCAGCTATCATCAAACACGGTTGCCATGATGACCAGTGGCCAAATCTAGCTACAATGCTGCCATGATAGCCCGCAAGGGTTGGAGGGTGGGGGATTTGGGGGGCAACAAAGCTGCCATGGCAACCCCTAAGTGGGGGTGGGGTAGATGGGGTGGGGGAGTGGGGGGCACAATGTAAGTGGGAATAGGGGAGACAAGTGGGGGAATGGGAAGGCACAATGTTGCCATGGCAGCCCGTATGGGTTGAAGGGTTGGGTGGTGGGGAGAATTTTATATATTATTAAATAATTATATTGTCTATAATATTATTATATATTATCATATATATAAATATATTGTATATTTTCATAAAAATATATAATGTTTAATTTGAAATGAATAATTATAAATAAAAAATATGTAAATAAAAAGTTATTTAAATTTTATAGATAAATTTATATATATGTATATATATGTCATTTATGTATTTAGTATAAATAAAAAATATGTTATACATTTTATGAAATTTAAATTTTATTTATCTTGGAATGAATTAGTAGAAAGAAAGTTGAATGTAATTGATTAGATAAAAATAAAAGTGATTTTAATTTTATAAATAAATTTATATATGTATAAAATGAGAATAAATGAAATAATGATAAATTTATATATATGTATAAAATGAAAAATATATGAAACAATGGGGAAAGAGAGAAATGAGAAATAAAAAGAAAAGAATGAAAGAAAAGGAAAAAAGTGATAATAAAAGGTTATTTAAATTGAATTGAAAATATATTAAATGATTAAGGATAAATTAATCTTTTCATATTAAAATTATGTTAAATAGGCAACAATTAAAAGGGAAAGGCGGTGTGTACGATTTTTTAGAACATAGAGAGGTATTTTATTTATTTATATTTTACAAGGGGTAAAATGCTTATTTTATAAAATACAGGAAGGTAAATTACAATTAACCTGTTATGTTTATTATATAATATATAGACACTTTAAAACATATACATGTATTATCATATATATAATATGCATGTATAGTATGTATATAAATACGCATGCTTATGTGACATTGGACAACTATAATAAGTCATAAAATTTTGAAAAAATTGTCATCATTGTATTGATATTGTATCTCATATATGACATAATACATCACAATATAATCAATATTTCGAGCAATTCAAACACGTTGTTTGGCTATTGCAAAGCATTTTTAGTGGTTATAAAATATTTCCATAACTAAAGAGTAGTCGCAGTTTCTACAATCAAAAAGTTGTTTCAAAATGTTTCTATAATCAAAGAATAGTTGCAAAATGTTTTTATTAATTACTAAAATGTTATACAATTGAAAAGCCGATACAAAATTATTTTTTTAATTGCCAAATAGTCTTACATGTGAGTAACCCTCATCCTTCCTCAATCCCAATCATTTTTGCACATAAAATTTCTTTATACTTTCGACTGAATTGTTATCTGTTCAATTTTTTTTTTCTTGTTTTAGACTTATTATACATCTTGGAGGTGTATTTTGTACAATCTTTATTATTGAGGGCAATAAAAACCTTAAAAAAATAAAAATTCGTATCATTCTTCGCTCCCTTTTTTTTTTTTTACACCATTTGGTACTTTTCTTAACTGCTATAACTAATGATCATGTGGATTGTAAGTTTATCAGTATAATTAGTAGTCAGCCTAGTAAACTGAAAACAAATTCAAATGGGACAAAAATGAATTGACTTTTTCGGAGCAAGATTAATTAATCAACCAGTCTCTTCACTAACGGCTATGAAAAATTAACAAACTTTCTTGGAAATGCTGATCAGTGTGGAATTTACTGCATATCTCAAGAAAATCTTTGCCCTACCCCCTACAGAAACATATCTGAAAGGGGTAAACTAGCCAGCTTCAGATTATGGCAATTAATTTGTCAGATGATAAGCTAAAAAAATAATACTTGAAATCAATGATCTGCTGCCGCAGTTGCAACCAGGGAAAATAGTTTCACCAGAATGTTGGAGGACAGAAACTGGCCAAACTGTTCTGCAATACTGTTTATATTCTCAATAGTCAACTGTAGAATAAAGAAATATTGATGATCAAAATTTGGGGAGTTGGGGTGGGGGTTGATTCACAATTGAAAGAAAACAAATGTGGGAATATTCAGTTCTTGCAGCTATACAAGTTGCGCATTATGCTGATTAATTATTTTTTAGTGAAAAATATTTTGATGTAATTGATACTTTGGTGAGATTATGACGGTTGAGGAGTGATGAGTGGCTTACTCTTTGAATATAGTTATAGTTCAAGTTGATATATCGTGTAAATAAAAATTTCCTATGATCTAACCTAAATGGATTATTATATTGGACTTCAATTTGATAAACACTTTGGTGAGAACATAGTTATTACATAGTAATTATTATTGAAATAAGATATTTTCACATAAATAAAAGAACTGCTATGGTCATGCTAAGGGGATTATTATACTGGACTTCAATTGGATAGGGGCTTTGGTGAGTTTCTGGTGATGGATTAATCATTTTTACAGTAATTATGACTCGAATTGGATAATTTTTATGTACAAAAAATTTCTACAACCGCACCTGAAGGGACTATTGTATTGGACTTCAATCTGATAGTTATTATGGTGAGACCTGTGGCGATGATATTAGTTTTTAATTAATAATTATAATTTGAATTGAATATTTAACAAAATGCAAATTTTTTTTTATCACAATCAAAGAAATCACTACACTAATTGCCCTTGTGCTTTCCCTGCTATATTCAGTCAAAAAACTGAAGAAAAAAAAACAAAAATGAAAAGTTACACCTTCTACTGTATTTGGTTTTGGTCAGCAGGCCCCCCACAACCCATGAGGGTACTTCTGTGAGTATACCATTTATAAAATTCAGCACATGAACAGTGAGGAAAGGAAAAAGTAGAGGCAGTTTACCACTGGAAAAAGCAATGTGAAGTACACGATATGGTAGCAGGGGAGAATCCAATGGTAACTTCACTGTATACACCCAGTACTTGATCAACACAGATGTATTGTTAGGTCATTCATTGTTTTCTGATGTAACCTGCACAGATTAATTTCAAATCTTCAACTTCAATAAAAGAAAAATTGAGGTTTGGCTGTATTTTCAATTTAATCTCCAATTTTCTGTATTTTTATAATCTGACAAATATAGGCTATGTTTGTTTCTATTTTAGGTGAAATGTGGAAAATGTTTTGAGAGAATGTTTTGAGAGAATGTGCAATCGGTGGTAGGTTGAGGGAATATGGTGTTCATTTGTTTTTGTTTTGGGGTTTATTGAAAAATGTCTTGGGGTGAAATTGTTTGTATAAAAATATTTTCGGAATGAATAAATTTGATTATGTGTCAACTCAGCCACCTTTTTATTGAGTTAATGGAATGAAATTATTATTATTATTATTTGTACTAGTCATTAATGTATATTTATAGTTGAGATGATTTTTATATGTAGATATATTTGTAGTGATTGGCGTGTGTATATTTATTTGGGGGAAGTGATTTTTGAGTGTATTTTGAATAGAATTTAATTGGAAAGTGAGATTGAGGAATGCACCATTATGTGTGATGTTATTTTGAAAACTAAAAGAGGCTGTTTGATTATATTTTTATTTACATTTTTCATCTTCAATATTTTCAAAATTCGAGAAAATAAATTGAAAATAAGTTTTTATTTGGATAGATTATTAAAAAAATAATGATTATATATGAATTAGTAATTTATAGATGGAGAAAGATAGTAATAATAAAAATCGAAAGAGAATACATATATATATATATATTATCAAGAAGTATGTTTAAGATAAAAATGAGTTGAAATTTTGGTCAAAATGGTGATAAGTAATTAATAATTCATTTCAAATAGTAAAAATAAGTTTGAAAACATAAACAAATGAATTGTACACAAACATATCCATAGTTATAGGTTTTTGTTTGAAAAAAAAAATATGCTTAAATTATTTGTTAGAAAATGTCGAATAGGGTAAACATAGGAATGAAAATTTATAAAGTTCATATTTTTTTTGCATAAAAAAGGTAATTCTAAAATTTATATATTTTTTAATTGTTATATAATAACGAATGTGTATTTTATGGTAAATTTAATTCAATTTTGATCGATGTGATAATAAAATTAAGGGATAGATATATGAAGAATTAAAAATAACAATAAGTAGTATTTCTTGTAAGAGTTAATTCAAACAATAGTTTTTCATTTTTAAGACAACATCCAACAGTAATAAAATACGTCACCTTTTTTTTCAAATGAACTGATATAAAGTAATAAAAAAAATTTGAAAAAAATAATGATGGACAAACTCAAGGGTTAAATGAGCAATATGACAACGCATTTTCATAAGTATTTTTGAAAAAATAACTAATTCATTAATCATTTAGGAAATGCCCCTTTTTAGTTGGGTAGGTGAATGACGTGAATTGGCTCCATACCCATATCTTTTCTCCATTAAGGGCATGGTTACTTTATAGGTTTAGGTGGGTTATAACTCTACATCCACCTAAAATAATATTTATTTTATTGACTATGGGCCCATCAATAAAGTAAGACCTATTATAAAATCATCAAATTTTAAGTTGTGGCGTTCGATGAATTTGTTGTGATTCACCAATCTTAAAGCATGGTGCTATGATTAGAAATACGTGCAAGTTGTAATT
>JACGDI010005255.1:243899-267152 GCA_014898725.1 Jacaranda copaia | reverse complement strand
CTATCTAAAAATATAAAATTATTATAATCTTTAATTTAACTGGAACCTATTTGACCTAAATTGCGATGGTAATTTGGGATGATGGTTGTTAGATGATGCCATATGGAGATGAGATGTCCCTCCTAGTAGGCTAAAAAGTGCCTGTCTTAACAGATACTTGCTATAGATATCCTTGTCATTTGTCATGTGGGAATCCAAGTACAAATTTAGTCAACAATTGAGATGGACTTGTTTTGACAGTTAATATTATTTCAAACAACATTCCACCGAAGATATACTCAAATTAGATCTTTTTCTAGTGGTCTCCTTTGAGCTTGGCCAATTCCAAAATCAATTCAAATTGACGTATTACTTTATAAATAAATTGATACTCTCACTGATTAATCATGTAATAAATCGATAATTCAATAAATGATTAACTTTTTAAGTTGAAAGTAAAGTACTCTTAACTATTGATCAAATAACAAAATAAACTTAAAAATCGAGTATTATAAGTAATAAAAAATTAAATTGATAAATTTAACTATAATACAAAGGAGACAAACAATTATAATTAATCATGAATAAATTTGTAACATATACCATCCCCGAAAAATTCATAGGCCATATATAGCACCATCTCAAAAGTTTCCCCATCAAGAACACAACAAATGGTAGAGATTCCCCACTACACAGCCATATGCCCACCTTTAGGAATCGCTTTTGAATCTCTATATATAGTGAGTCAGTCAATGCCATAAACGTGAAGTAGTACAATTAAAGTCCCCACCTGATGCGACTTTCCTTTACTGTGGAAATACACTTTTAACGTCATTTATCAGTTATCTTTTTACTGGCAGCATGCAGTTTCCATTTCAGAAGAAACTGAGGGTCCTAACGTGAAAAGGTTCCATAGCCTATGTTCTTAATTTGGACGAAAATAAAATATAGTTTATTTTTCTGTTTAAGAGAAAAACTGATGGAACCGAATTAATTTAGAATAATTATTTGATGATTTTTAAAATTATAAAACTTTAAATATAAAATTTTCTATGTTGTTTAATAGCACTTATGTATTTATTTAAAAATTCTAATAGATTTTTGCTTACTAGCTTCATATTTTCCCCTCAATAAATATGAATATGTCAGTGTATATTTGACAATTAAAAGAAAAAAAGTTATTTACGAAGAGGACCAAAGATATAGACTGATACAAAATAGGAGCTCCATCCATTTTTCGAAAGAGTGATTTTTTAAGGACGAGAATTTTTTAAAACTATCATAATTTGAAAATACTTTTTCCCAATAGAGTGCCTTCGACTTTTAGTAATTCGTGAGCTAAATTCTAATCATTCTCAACAAGTTTATAAGAAGTGGATCATTTTTTTCCCCATCGAATCTGAACATAAACCTACGATCTAGTTCATCTATCCCCCAAATGATTCATTGGCATCCTTAGGAAAGTTCTGATTGCAAGCAAAATACTTACCTTATGTTTGGTCCTTGAATTTTAATGTGAAAAATATAAAAAAAAATCTTTTTCGTTCTTCGAATAATATAACTATGTATTTTAGTATTTGTACATTTGCATTTTCCTTCTCTTTTTTTCCACTAATTTATTTGATCCAAACATAACATTAATATTTAGGACAATTCTAATTAGAATGAACTGTCTGGAGAGGCTCGCGTAGCCCATAATAATAGAAAACAAGGAAGACATAAAGATAGAAAGTAATATTTTCAATTTGGAAATAACTTGTTTGGATGTGTTTAAGAAAGAAAGAGAAGAAAAAAGAAAAAGACAGCAGGGTAACATTATTCACATCTTATTTACAGCATAATTTTCTTGTCTAGTAAAGCATTTTAAAGGTACTTAGGCACGTTTGGATTCATTTATACCGGCCTTCTTAATTTTCTTCACTATTTTAAAATCGAAAATCATCAACTTCTTCATATTTTCGCTAAAAATATCACTTATGTTCATTTCCAAAACTATAACTAACTTTTTAACTTTTGAAAATATTAAAAACAGAAAATGAAAACGAAAACATATTACAATCCCAATTTACAACAGCCTGTGGTGAGTCCTGCTTTTCAAGTGCTTGCTTAGGCATTTCTCAACTGTACATTCCTTCCTGATCCCAATTATCAACCAGAAAATCCACCATTTCTGGGGAATGGCTTGTTGCCTCCAGACAAACTATCGTAGGTCGCATTCCAACTGCAAAGCCCAAAACCATGTAGTGATGCAGACACACAATGTCCTAACAGAAAGTACCAAGAAAAAATCCTCGTTCAACAAGAGACATGATTGGACTTCATTATAGTCCATCTCAGAAGAGCTGGCTGTCCAAAAATCCTCAGATATGGCAGCCTTTGGAGCTGATCAAGAGTGTTTACTATGCCCTTTCAACCAGCTCATCAAGTGAGGAAAATCAGTTTGGGCTTAGTATCATACCCAAGACAACCACTGATCTGTTCCAATTGACAATATAAGCTGAAAAGAATCAACTTAATCTGACATAAACTACCCACAATATACCTCAAATTTTATAGCGAGATGGTAGAAAAACAATCAATAGATCCCTTCCTAGTTCACCAAGGGATAAAACTAAGCTGAAGGCAGAGGTATTATTTGTTGAGCTACAGTTATATGAAGCCTCTTAAATTTGATAACAGAAAAGCTGTTTGCAAGGAATACCTACTTAGGCATAAAGTTACAGAACTTAATGACTTTTGCAAAGTTTTTAGAAGAATTGGCCTGATAAAATTGTCAGTGGAAAGATTTTAGAAGTGTTTTTCTTGTTCCATAATGTTTCCCGTGTTTTTCAACTTTTAGTTACATTAATAAATATAACTAATGTTTTTGCAAAAGATTTTTGAAAATAAAAGAAATGAAGATGGCTTTATGAACAAATGACTAAAAAGATAAAGTAAGATGATGTATTAATACATCGTCCAATTGAAAGTTTGAAACAAAGGTTTTAGATAAGTCAACTTGTTGGCTTCTTTACTAAACAAACCAGAAGTAGTCTTCAAACTCAGCTCATAAAATTAACCAGCTCTGTTCCAGCCTGAACCAAACTGTCTATGAATAAATTATAGTTTGAAGGCATTTTGAAAGGTGACTGTTTAGTAAAGAAACAATGTTGAAGTAGTAATCATGCTGAGCTCACATACTAGCTTAACAAAAATTACTGAGCTCAGCAATCAGCCTTACACCTATCTGTCAATTGATTAATTATTCATGTGTACCCCAAGTGACTATTCAATATTTCATCTACTGCAAGCACCAAAACACACAAAGGGTGAGGACAACAAAGAAATTTAAAAATCAGATTGAACTGTGATGATCATTTCATCCATGAAAAGGTGAGCTTGTGCCACAGCAATCTGTAAAGGTTGTTTAAATTCGTGCAAAGTTAAATTAGATGCATACTTCATATCAACAGGACAAAACCAACATAGCTTCAAATTCATCTAATGAAGTAATCAGCAGCAGAATGAGCATGAGGACAACAGACAAAAGTTCTTAAAAAATTAACCTAGAAAAGACAGTTATATGTCAAACTAAAAATGATAAATGAAACCATGAATACTGGAAGCTAAGCAAAGGAAAGTTTCACAGAAGTATAAAATGTACTAATTTTATTACTGATGAAAAGCATCTCATGTATATGTTGATTATATTCTCTCAAATTGATAATTTACTTACATTCTCTCAAATTAGTTCTGTCAAGAAAAGATAAAACAATAACACTTGCACAAGAAAACATTTTAGGTCACATATATCAAAGTTTTTCAAGAATTCTGGTTCAATATCCAGGGTATTACTGAAACTGAAATTTGAATCTGGAACTACTATAAGGAAGCTTGCATCAACTTTAATACATGAAGCCTCCTGGTTTGAAGTTAGGATAAATGTCTTGGCATTACAATGAATCTATGTCAACATATTAAGTAAAAGCTTTGTTTTTCCTGGAAACAGCAAATATAGAACACCAAAATTATCAATGTTAGCGGCATCAAAGAAACCAAACTATGACCGACAGAAACCACAAGAAATTCATTTATTGCAAGAAGCAAGACTGGTATGAGTCGTATGACTGGAACAGATCCCTCACAGACAACATATACATAATACAGCTAGAGAATTACGCAGTTTAGCAGCTAGAATAATGTCTGTACAGACTAAATTTCACTTATTGATACAGGAAAAAGGATACAATTCACCAGTATCACTTATTGTAAAGCTCCAATCTTTCATTCAATCGAATTGGAAACAGCAAAAAGAAAATCAAACCAAAAAACAGAAATAGGAAAAACAAGAACAGAAGAACAACTAATACAAAACTTTGTTGTACTTTGCCATCCAAAACACAAAGCAAATGCAACAGACAATAAAATTACGAATCCGAATCGGATAATAACCAAAAGCTCAAAAATTGATGAAACCCATAAGAAAAATAAAATGCTATCTTGCTAACTAGAAATGCATACCCCATACGAGCAATAAGATGAAAAATCCAAGCAGCAACCGATCCGAACCGTAAAAGGGTCCCCACCATAAACATCGATAACAGGAATGATCGATTGAATAGATTCTATAACAAACACCTGAAATTTAACCAAACTTTCATCTTATTATATAATTTTTGGAACCATGAATTAGTGTATCCATAAGCTATGCATGAATACCAAAATTTACCTGCGAGAGAAAAGGAGATTACAAATTTTCTCTCCCTTTACTAGTTCCCTCCCTGAAATCGATCGCTTCTCGGTGAAATGCCTTTTGGTAAGAGAGTCTTTTCCGACGTTTCTTCTTCTTATCTGGAAAGCATTTCGGCGACAAGAAGCAATGGGCTACTCAAATATTTTAAGATTTAGCCCCGTTTGGTTTTATTTTCATTTTCATTTTTCATTTGTATTATTTCTAAAATTTGAAAAAATAATTAATAAAAATAAATTTTTATTTGAATATATTGTTGAAAAATAATAATTATATTGAATTTAATAGATTGTTAATAAAAGGCGACAAAATAAAAAAAATATATATAAATTTTAGGGATATAATATATAGATTATTAGGGAATACATTTTGAAAATAAAAAATAAAAATAATATTTGTAAAAATGTGTAAAAAGTAATGTATTTTTAATTTTAAATAGTAATAATAATAATAATAAAGTATAAAAATGAAATCAAACACCAACCGACCTTGACTTAATTTAATATTTTCAGACAAAAATATAATTTTAAAAAAAAAAGATCATAACCCATTCCTCTTCAAGACTCAACTAAGAAATAAAGCATCATTCAAGCTTTGGGAAGTGTTGATAACCAAACTTTTTATGAAGTTGAGTTATAGTGTGATTAAGTGGTATACGTTTCATAGGTTAAAAAACCAAATTCTAACTTGTTTTTTACGAATTGTGTGTATAAATAAAATAAATAAATAAACTTTTAATGAAAAAAAATAGAGATAAGTGATATTTTAATAGGTAAATTAACATTTTTAACGATAAGAGAATTATCGTTGCCCTCAAACAATTACAAGTCATATTTAATATTCGAATATCTATTTTAGTGAAAAAGAATAAACATATTTACTTCTTAATATCAAGATTGAGATCCATCCAACCACTCAAGATGATTTGATGAGGTTGTTAAAAGTAATAAATAGTAATCAAATATTTTTCATTTTCTTCTATCAAGATATATGTGAAAAAAATCTGCATCTTAAATATCAAAGTAATGTTTTGATATTTTTAATTTCATAACTTTATCAAATTATCCCTAAGAATCCCCAATGAGTTCAATCGGCAATAATTCATTTAAAGTAATGGTAGGTCTCTTTTAAAAAGTAAAAAACTAAAACATGTTTCTTGCAATTGACTCTTGACTTTGCTGAATTGACTTATTTTGGAAAGCACATAGTGCTTGTTTGTTTATAAATTTTCAATATATTTTCTGACTCTTAAAATTTAAATAAATAAATAATACACATTTTTTAATTCCACTCTCAAAATACAAATTTCATTCCTCAAAATATCATTACTATTCACACTCTAACACATTCCCTAATATTATACTACTTGCCATAAATTATTCCTTTCACATTATTTATATATATATATATATATATACTACCACTCATTCAATTTATAAATACATATATATAAATACTTTTAAAATATTAATTTCTCCCTATCAACCCAACAAAAAAGTTAATTATTAATTTGACATATTGTCCCATCTAAAATACAAACAAATAAATAATTTTCTCACAATTCATTATCTATTTACCGTTTGAAACACCAATAAACAACCATCATATTCCCCAATCCCACTTCTTAAAAATTATTTTGATAAATTTTTTTGAAAAAATGCCCCAATTTACAAACAACCAAAGCCATAGATTCTCAAATGTTCTTTATAATATATATAAGAAAAAAATGTATACATATATATTGAAAATTAAACTTCATTGAAAGAAAAATTTAAAACATATGAATTGGGCTGAAACAATCGGTCCTCATTTTCTACAAAACTCAGTTCATTGGACATGGCCATCTTTTGGGCCAGAACTTGCAAACTAAGGTGTAAGAAAAGCCTTTATCAAAATTTTAGTTCCATGTCTAGGGGCCTTTTGTCATGCCATGTCATCCAAATACATTATAACATATCAAATAAAAAAACATAAAATGTAAAAATAAAGATTTGATACTATAACGTATAATCAAACAATTAATAATTTACTTAAACATCGATCTAATAGACAAAATATAATTATATTATACAATTAAATATTATACTTACAAATATATTTAAGGAAGCGGCATAAATGAGCCAGGTGACATGACAATAAAGCATGAAAGGATCAAACTGCTATGTGAAAAACATAAATTAGATGACAATGTGAAAGATTTAGGATGTAGAAACCATACTATTAATTCGCAAAACTCTTCATTGATATATTAAGGATCTTTTTTTTTTTTTTGTTTATTTTGAAGGTCATATAAATTAATTATCAATTTAGAACAAAAAAAAAAGAAAAAAATATATCAAAAACATATCACTAGAACATCAAATTCATTCAAGGTAAGTGTATAGTAATTTTTACTGCCTCTATTGCTAGAACGCATGTATAATAATTTTTACTACCTCTTCATTATTAATAGGATTCCCATCATTTTTAGTTTCAAACTAATTGAGACTTTTGGGATCAATTTTTACTAACAATTTTTACTAAGGCTTTCGGGATGGGAGTAATATTTAAGATAGCTTTACAAAGTCAATTGATAGTAAGAAGTGAACTACTTCTTTGAGTTTTATTCTTGTAAACATACTTTTTAAGTGAGATACTTAACGCAACAATTATAGCACTATGCTGATCAACACGTGTAACACCTAACATTTATTTTTTACAGCTAGAATTATTAGGGTATCTAGTCCCATTTGACCCTTAATTTTTGTCTCTTAGTGTCAGTATCAGTCCAATAAAATACTTTTATCATTTATGTGCTTTCTAATTACCACATATTTTACCGCTCCACTGAAAATTCTCTTCGCCCCTGCTGTATTCCAACTTGATAGTCTCCACTGCCTGTTTAGGATTTAGCCATAGAATTTGACTAAAACTTAATCACCTACAGATATTTTATGCCAATTACTTCGGATAATAATTGCATCTGTTGTCTCACCGTAGTTGCTAAAATATAGCTTTTGTCCATTCCAGCATGATTGAGTGATTTGATTATCCAGAAAAATGCTAGAATTTTTCCAGCCGTCGAGTCTTCTACACGTGAGCGACGGACAAAAGTAAAAAGATCAAACCATTGTCATAATGGACTGTAAAAATTATGACAAAACACCATCATTAGAAGTCGCATCGAAATTTACTTCGGGCCACCTAGAAAAGAGACAACATCATGTAATGGAAAGATCACGTACGGTTAAATTTTTGAATTTGTGCATAATATTACAATGGACTTTGGCAACATGATCAGCTCGTGCAGCAATAATACCTCATTTGGTTAGACAGACCTAAGACAGAAAAAGATTCCGTTCCCATTTACTCCAAGACTCAGTTCATTGGACATGGCCATATTTCGGGCCAAAACTGGCAAATTAAGGTGTAAGTTATAAAAATTTGGTTCCATGTTTTGAGGACCTCTTCTATTGTGCCATGTCATCCAAATACATTATAACACATTGAATAAAAATATTAAATATTGTAAAAGTAAAATTTTGATATTATCACATGTAATTGTACAATTAATACTTCACTTAAGTATCAATAAATGATAAAAATTTAATTATATTATAAAACTACATATTATCATTATATATATTTAAGTAGGCGATCACAAGTTGGGTGATGAGACATTAAAATACAAAATAATCAAAGTACTGTGTAAAAAATAACATATAATCAAATGACAAAATGAAAAGATCCAAAATGTACAAAATCATATTATAAATTCTCATAACTCTCCATCAATATGCCATTGTATTTTTGCCATTTATCTTAAGGTTACAAATTAATTATCAATTTAAAACAACAATAAGAAAAATATTGCTAGAACATCTAATTCGCTCATGAAAAATGTATAGTAATTGTTACTGCATCTATAGCTAAAACGCAAGTATAATAATTTTTACTGCCTCTTCATTACCGACAGAATTCCCATCATTTCCAGTCTTGAACTAATCAAAAAGGGTTTCCCACACTAATTCATGCAACCAAAGGGAAACTTGGCTAATTCGTCAAAACTTGGGGGGGCTTTTCAGCAATACCATGAATTTGTGTCTCACCAGCGGACCAGAAGTTCCATTCTCCACAAGCTGAGGCCAGAAGTCCATTACACGTTGCTCTCAGTGTCAGATTCATACACACAAAAAAACCCATAAATTTCAGATGCTACAGCTAAAAATTTCCTTTCATTTACAAAGAAGGGCTTGGGAGAATCCAAGAACTCTTCCCTCCCTCCCTACGGTTCTTCCTATACAATTTTTTACCAACAAAATCTACAGAAACAACAAACAAAGTACAGTTTGATGATGATCACCATCGATCAGAAATCAAGAAACAGGGAAAAAAAAAAATCAATACGAATACTCCATCCTCTGCACACGATCCTTGAGAATCCCACTGTACAAAACCGCACGATTGGCCGGCATTTTCTCGAATTCATTCCCACAACAATTTTTCCGAATTTCAGCACACTTCCTGCAGTGCTCTCTTCTGTACAATTCCCCATTGCCCTTTGAATCCTTCACATCGTCTGCAAATTTAACTCTCTTCTTCCTCTTCTTTTCTTTCTCCCTTTTCTTGCAACCTACTAACATTAAAAGAAGAGTTCAAGAACATCTACATTAAACAACCAAACTAAATTTGAAAAGAAAAATTCAAGAAATACCTGAAGATAAACAAGATTTGAGGGCTTGTTTTTCAGTTTGATTTTCCGGGTCTGGGACATATTTTTCCCGGAAAAGATCAAAGAGGAGTATGGTGCCAGCGGAAACAGCCAGAGCTGTGGCGAAGACTAGGCCTTGAGAAGTCAACATAAAGAAAGAGTTTGAGGGAATGCAAAAAGAAGAAAATGTTGAGAAAACAGGGAAGAAACGTATGAGGGATCTTTTTTTATACAAGAAAATCTGGTGGGGTTTGTTTGGGAGTTAGTGTGAGGACAAATTTTTATTTTTATTTATTTATTTATTTATTTTTGGAGAAAATAATAATGGAAATATTATATATGCGTAAGAATCTGGAGTTATCTGGGGTGTTTTGCTTTTATCTTGTTTGAATGGAATCTTTCGGAAAAGGGCAAATGGTAGGAAACGAGGAAGAGGGGAAAGTCAAAGGGATTTTATGAAGGAATTGGTTTTTGCCTTGTGAATTGTGGGAGTGCACCGCACGCAAGGAGAAAAGAAGAGGAAAAGGAGGCTTCTGGTGGTAGAGAAGGAAGGTCAAAAAATAAGGCCGCATTTGGCTGGCATTTTGCAATTTTTTCTTTTTTACTCTTTTGGGTGTGTATTTTGAGAAGTAAAATTTGTTTTAAAGGTAGGGGGTCCAAAGTTTTTAAAAACGTGAAAGGTTTGTATTGTGCATGTGATTCTACAAATATATGAAAATTAAATTTAAATTGGTTAGGTTTTTAACAAAAATTTATTTTTAAATATATTTCATCTATTTCATAATAAGAACAGAGAAGATACACATCACATTACGACTTCGAATAAAAAATTAAATTTGATCATACTTAATTAATTACGTCTTAAGATTTGTTACATTTACTATGTATTTAATTACTCTTCTTAGTTGTATACTAATGGGTTGACTAATTTAATACAAACTAGGATTTCCCATATATATCAATATATTAATAGTTTGATAATATCTAGTACAAGCTAACTTCAGCTACTTGAATTTTGATATTCCGTTTGGCTCACAATAAGTACACCAAAATACTTTAGGGTAGTTGCTAGTAAGGGGAAACGAAGACGATTCATGGCTCTATAAGTAAGAAGAATTTATAACTGCAAGATGATGAATTAAAAGCGATGTTAGTAAATTGGTCAAAGTCCACTTGAAAGACTCACGCGTTTTATGATATGAATTAAAAATGAGTTTGAGATTTTTCACCTAATCAAAGCCAACTTTCAAACAAAAATGAAGATGATTCCAACCAACCAAATGGGACCTAAGTCCTTTGCCCACAAATGGGCCAGGCTGGTGTTACAATGATGTCGAAGTGAATGAACTTGTAGAAACAGTCAAGAAAAAGTCCGTTCCTCATGGATTTCATGTGTGTGAGTGTGTGTTTTTTGAGGTTGTCCCTTTAGTAACTTGTGACATACATTATGTGGCCTATCCAAAGAGAGTGGAATTTTTGGTGTTCTTTCTTTCTTTCTTTCTTCATGGGTTTTTAGTTGTGATGTTATGTCTCCATGTGTTTGGGTGTGAATCTTGACTTCTTTCCAACATTTTGTGCTATTTACATGTGTCGACCAATGGAGTAGTCCCCGTACTGCTCGCTTTGGTCAAATAATTCGAACAGTACCACTTGAATACGCCAATAAGTTAGGCCTATTCTACAAGTTGCATGAATTATTGATGCACCAAAAAGAAAAAAAGAACAAAAAAAGAATTATTGAAGGATTTATTTATTTTTTGATAATTTTTTTTGAAAAAAATAATTATATTAAGCACTTGATGAGATCACAAAACAGTCGACCATAGGCTGCTACAAGTCATTCTTGCTTCGATTTAACTGTTTTGCTTAAGTATCGAAATAGGTCAAGTTAAGTTGATATTTGTCTTAAATAAATTTATGCAAATTATGATAAATCTGAGTTTGAATTAGTAGTTTATGAAAAGCGAATTTTTTTAAGATTAAATTTGAACTTTTTAATAAATTTTGAAATCTTAATATAAGTCAAAGTAGGTTAGATCATACATAAGCCATATCATAGGTTCATGAGACGAAGTAACCTATTCCCATCAAGAATGACCTAAGGAATATTTAGTTATGTTTTTGCATAATAAAATTATTTTTGGAAAACATAACAAATCATTTCCTCATTTTTTCTTCAAAATATTTTTTTAAAAAATTCCAAATACGCTATACAATCAGTAATTATCCCCAAAACTTTCTCATTTTTTAATATATATGTATATTATATATATTTTATTATTATTCTAATAATAAAAAAATTGCTCAATTTCATTTTCACTACAAAAATTAAGCAAAAAGCATTGATTTCATTGCTATAGTAGAAAATATTTTCTCTCAAAATATAAATAAACATACTAATATTCTGCAAAACTAATTTTTTACTATTTTTCAAAATATAACCAAAAATAAATTACATTCTCCAACAAAATTTTCACATTTTCCAATAATTTATTCTCTCAAAATACATAATAAACGTATAATAAAATTATAAAAAAAATATAACCAAACACTCCCCTAATTTTCGTTGAAGTTGCATGCATTCAGGAAATATAAAAATTAACAGTCACATTGTATGCGTGGTGGGATTATTTTAATTTCTCAACTGCTTTTTGGTGGCCCTTATTTTATATATATTTTAGCATAGATTAATGATGTGCATAGGAATCAGGACCCAACTCTTTCTTGTCCCATTGGCTGTATCATTAGTCCTCCTCCCTTTGACATCTCCTAAAGCCGTTCACACTGCTCGGTTTGCTGGATAAAATCTTCTCACTGTAAGTCTTCTGTTATATTGCAAAACGTTTGCACCCATTGAACACTATACCCCCACAAGCTTCTCACGCAAATGAAAAATCACCGGCCCCCACCTCCACCCTCGAAAAATGAAAAATGAAAAATAATTTGCCGAATATGATAACACTCTGAGGTCTAATCTTTTTAATGGTAACATAACTGAGCTAGACATCTTGATTATAGGAGGTGAAATTGAATTGTTCATAAATTTAAAATGATAAAAAAGAATAATAGCAAAGTGTATATCCTCAATAAAAGGAAATGTCATTTTATTATTTAAAGGATCATAAAATTACAATATTTTAAGATTTTTAATATAAAAAATTGAATTTCAATATTTTGAGGGGGGCGACTGCCACTCTCAATCCCTGGCTCCGTCTATGCATTCAATCAAATTAACCTAACTATTTCAAATCAAACTAACTCAACAATATATAAATTTTCAAATAATAATCTCTTATACGTATTTCATTTTAGTACATTTATAATAACACATTTCTTAAAACGTTTTACAATTCTTTCAATATTGTTATTTTCAATTATCAAATGCTGATTTTACGATTATAAGATTTTGATTCAATGAACTTGTAATTGTTTTAACTATTTTTGTGCAAGATCAACTTGAATTGAATCAGACCAAAATTTTACAACGCAAATTCACTTTTAAACTGAGGATTAACCAAAAGGAGATTGACTGATTTTTTTTGAAGTCAAATCAAATTGAATGTACTAAATGTGGTTTAAAGACATAAAGACAATTTTGATCAACGTTGGCCGATCATTTTATATAAAATAAGGTAGTTAATATAGAATATTCTAATAGCTATTACATAGTAAAACTTAAATTTGTAGGAGAAACTGATTAAAAGTATATCCATATGGCCAAAAACTTGAGCTACAATTTCTATATATCTATCTACGAATATAAATCATAGAATTGCATCATTCTCCACAATAGTTTCTAGATAGTACATGAAAATCAAAATCTAGTTTATTCATGCATAGAATCATTCGAACAAGTAGGTGCCAAAATAGAGGAAATGTCCTTACACGTCATAGGAATAGACAAGACAAATGACTAAAGTATGGGCCTATATCCTAATGGACACACAAACAAGAATGACCATCAAATGACACATATGCACTAGAAAGTTCAACTATTTGAATCTCTTATGTCCATCCATTGGCTAGCTAACAACTGTATCTGTATGGAGGGGACCATTGGAACCCAATCCAATCTAATGTACCGTCAAATAAGACCCATCAACAAAAATTCCTTCTTCTAAGTTCATATCGGCCCATCATAGATAAGCCACTTGGTTTGTTTTTTCAAGGGACAAAATGAGGATTGAGGACCCTCAAATTAGATTTTCTTTTCCACTTGTAAAAATATTTTACTTGTATATAATATTTTCTTTTTTGTCCAAAAACATGCCTATAAGATAATTTGATTAGTGATGTCATATCAAGTTTATATATTATATAGTATATTATTACATATGATGATTGAAAGATATATAAAAATTTAAAATAGAATCTATTTTGGGGAAATAGAATTCCAAAATTAATAGTGAAAAGGAAAAAGTAGAGTAGGTTTCTTAGGCAGAAATTGAAGTCTTGGATGACAAATTTCTGAATATAGCAATCATAAAATCATTTTAGATGCCAGTACTTTCATGTATTTGATTGTCTTATTTTATTTTCAACTCTTTTTAGTAGAACTGTTTTTGGGTCATGAATTATATGAAAAATATAATGCAATATTCTGTACTAGATTCTAGTCCCACAATGCATACTTTAGTGCAAAATTAAGCGCTTATTTGGTTTCATTTTCATTCTTATTTTTTATTTTCATTATTTTTAATTGTATTTAGATAGATTGTAAGAAAAATAATAATTATATTAAGTTTAGTGAGATAGTAATCATAATAATAGAGAGAATATATTTTGAAAATAAAAAAAATATATTAGGTAAAAAGTTATATAAAGTGATGTATTTTTATTTTCAAGTAGTAAAAAATGTGAAAATGAAGTTTGAGAATGAAAACAAATGAGGCCTAAGGGCCTGTTTGGTTTTATTTTCATTTTCAATTCCATCATTTTTAAAATGTTAAAAAATAGTTAATAAAAATGAGTTGAAAATAAGCTTCTATTTAAATAGATTATTAAAAAAAATAATGATTATATTGATCTTAATAGATTGTAAGTAGAGGGAGAAATAATGAAATAGAGAAAGAATATATATACATATATAAATTATTGGGATAAAATATATAAGTTATTAGGGAATATACTTTGAAAATGAAACTATATAAAAAGTGATATGTTTTATTTTTATAATAGTAAAAAATGTGAATAGACTTTACAAATGAAACCAAATAAGCCCTAAGATTTCCACTCCAGAAATATGGAAAAATATCTTCTGATTTAAAACTTGCAACGAAAAGAAGCGTTTTCATTTTTGTGCAATTACCACTTAACAGGCAATTAATTTTAAGACAGTAGATTATTTAGATTTTAGAGACAGTTAACAAATCATCAACATTAACTCACTGTAAAGGACTGACAGGGTTCAACGAGCAAGAGTCATGTAAGAGCAAACATAAGGCCAGCAGACTACTAATTAACAGGGCTAGAAATAAACATCAAGTCAGCAGCAAGTCTGTATTCAACACCGGCTCAACAACTCCCTAAACACAACTCTGCAGAAGAGCAACACGATATCTGCAGATTATGACACAAAAACCATTTCTTATTTGCTGCAAACACAGGCACGCTCTTATTAGCTTCGAGATAAAGATGTCTGGCCAGTATGGGACAGCTTAGGTTGTAAGGATGGGAGGGAGGTAGTCAGATTTAGATCCAAGAATGCGGGCTTTGGTATCAGGGAAGAACTCGGTTCCTGGCAGTTCTGTAACTTCTCCTTCACTGGCAATCCCAATGGGGTACCGGAGCAAGTGACCTGGTAGGTCCTGTTCCAACTCTTCACTCGCGTAGAGATCCCAGTACTTGTTCGCTATCTCATTCACCTTCTGCACGCAATCCTCGCTCTCGGGGTGGACGAAGGCATCATCAAGCATGCCAAGGTGTTCATACCATAATGCCATCCTGAAACCATGGATCTGACCTCTTGCCGGCTGCCGGGTGGCCAAATGATATGGCTGGTAGGCACCCATGGCAATCTCAGAATCCCTTGCACCATCCATTGATCTTTGGTTGATGTTAGCTGATCCAATTATTATGTATTCATCATCAACTGCAAGAGAAAAAGGATCATACTATGACTAGATTCGTCGATGGCCATTTAGCCCACTAACATAAGTTTCACACATATAACATGAGGTCAAGGGTTTGAACCTACCAGACCCAAATGCGCATGTTTATAAACAAAAAAGAAATTGTAACAAAAAGTCCACAGCCAATGGTTACCTATCATCATCTTGGCATGGACATAGATCATAAAACGTCGGGCCTCCTGAGCTTTCTGATAGTCCGAATCAGGTTCAGGTTGTTCAGAAGGCTCATACTCTCCACTCTTCTTCACCTCTCTATTACCAAGGCAGAAGAATGTCAAGTAATTTCTAGGGTCCTCCTCAATGCCCTTAGCTTGAAGGGCCTGAATGACGTCTTTATACATCATCTCCATGGTTCTTCTCTGCCAATCTAGTATAGCCTGAACTGATGCACTTTCTGGAATCCCTTCGGGCCACATAGGAACCACAATGTACACGGTGAACCTTTCCCCGGCCTCAATCTTGCTAACTATCTTCAAGGAAAGTTCCTTAGGAATGAGATGTAGAGCTCCAATGTCCTCAACTTTAATATCATCGCCATCCCAGCCAAAACAAGCTCCCAGAAAATACTGATTCTCTATGTAAATAAAGTTTTTGGCCCGGCGAATAGCATGAATATATGCATCTTGAATGCTTCTATCTATTATATTGTCCTTCCCACTAACAAGACCTGCTCGGGCAGCCTCTTCAGGTGTTTCGGGAAAGCCAAAGGCTGCCCCACCATCAATTGATCTGAATAATTGAACATTCCATGTCTCGTGGTCGTCAGGGTACATTACAGGAGATGGGGTAATAATAACATCGCTAAGCTCCCTCAAGTTGAGTAATACGTCCTTTCCACCTTGCTTCCTCCATCTCTGCTCAAAATTAAATAGAACATCCCAAGCAATTGGCCCTTCCAACCGGGAATGGATGTCATGCCAAGGTTCCCTCGGCCCACCTTTGGTGATAGCTGCTCCCGTGAAATTAGGCTGATGAAAATCATCGTGATGAGCAGTATCCAACGTCCTGAAAAGTGAATGAAAAGGAGTATCATATCTCCCGTCACAGAGATCAATACCTCCCACAAAACTCACAATTCTCCTCCTATCGGATTCTCCACTTGGCAAATCACCGTCCACCACCACAATCTTCTGGTGATGAGTAAACATGGTAGATATTTGCAAGTCCTGGATGATGCTTCCACCATCATCCGGATTGCGAGGACACAACACACAGTTAACATCCGTACCTTGGAAATAGCGTTCAGTCTCTTCATCGTGGGTAGCCATCAAACCATCTTTCTTCAATAAACCCACGGAGGTCCTATCATCCCAAACAAGCATAAGAACTCTAACACCCTCACTTGCTTTCTTCTTCAGGAGCTCGCCGAGGGTTATATCACCTCCAGGTTTTGGTCGGCGAGAGTCCCTTACCAAAGGTATTTCAGTGTATACAGACCAACCAGTGATGTAAATCAAGTGCTTTGCATTTGTGATTGCATCAAAAACATCTTCCCAACATCTCTGGGGCCCATAATGCTGTCCTCCAGATAGGGGGATCTCTGGAATAAATCTCTCAGGCACATGAGCATCCTGGTACAAGGAAACACGGCACCCTGTTCTCTGAACAAAGAATGTGTAAGGAACCCCAGGATACCTGGCACTTTTAATCCCACGATTCCAGTTGCGATCTCGAGAGATGTCAAAAAACTGCAGCTTCACATGGATCTTAGATCCATGGCGTATGGGGTTCTTATCTTTATCTAGTATCTCAACCCACCTATCTATTTCTTCCCCTTCCAAGAGTTCATGAACAGACACATAAGCTCTTCCAATTAAAGTGGCACCAATGGGATTATCATCTTTGACAGTGAATATTACATTTGAAGCCATATGTGCACAGTATATTTGAAAAGACTCATACCACCTAGGGTTATCGGGTTCCTTTTCAATTATCCTCGTTCTCCCAACTCTAGCCTTTTCTAAATCAATAGTTGCATAAATTTTGGGAGTCCCTTTGCCAAAACCAACTTTCTCCTCAATGTTCTCCACAAGCTACAAGAATATTCCACCAGTGAGAAAATCAATAAAGATCATCAAGAGTTAAGCCCTCATTCAAGATTAGCAGAGTCAGATTGAACTTTGCAGGAGAAACATATAAAAGAATGCAATGTTATACTACTAACTATACCTCCATATTGGTTTTTACTATAATGATTGCAGCTCCAGACAGGCTAGGCTGTTCTGTTTGCATCTATGTGACAAATCTTTACAATTTAATTCAGAACCAGAGAACAATTATATTGCTAGTCAATCATGATGTTACCCTAACATATCTTTTCTTGTGTATCAGCATTACCAAGTCTTGAAAGATGTTCCCCAACATTACTTCACAGAAATTTTAAGAATGAGGGATTTTCAGAAAGATAGAGAATTTTTCAGATACCGAAATAATAAGTTTCAACATCCTAATTTACATGCTTATTGTGCAACAAGGGAAACAAATTATAAACATCAGCCACAATATTTCATAATATTTATGAGTGACAAAATTAGCTGCCTAAGACTCATGTTCCAGTAGCAAACACCACACCTCTCAGCTCATCAAATGCCTTCCATTTGGGTACTACCCAACAAAGATGAGAACCATTAGATTAAATATCGTTAAGTCAGTACCACTATCATGCAATCCCACTTCAATAGCACCAAGTAGATGGCATGAAATTTCCATCCAAAACAGTTTCAATTTGGTTTCACATTATACTTGAGCTCAAAGCAGAAACTAGTCATGCAAACAGTATATATGCAGAACATGGAGCAGATCAACTAATAAACAATTCGAAACACCATATCCACAGGTCCATAACTATGGTAATCAGGCTGATCAAACTGCATGATATGATTATTTAACAATCTTGGCTTTAAGTTACCAAAATGGCCCAAATACTCCACTGAAAGGTGAAATAAAGCACGAATAAGGCCCAAATCGACTAACTTCACACAGTATAATGATGCTTCCGGACAAGTCAAACCTCACTCAAAGTGAATGGTGAGACTAAAGCAAACAATACCTGGGAACAAGATATTTACAAAATAATACAGCCTAAGCAGACTAAAACAGTTTATCAAAAAGCAGACAGATCAATCATCACCCCCAACCCCCCAAGAAAAACGCAAGAAGATCTACTCTATGCATAAGTCTACAAAAACTAAGGAATTTAACTAACTACATAAACACAGTCAATCATAAACAAAAACACTTATTTTCAACAAAATGGGAGCACTCCAAACTAATTTTGAGATCAAAATTATACCTTGCTGAAGATATTCCCACCCCCTCCAGCGTGCAGGCTATCCACTTCATAGATCGTGGCATGAAGAGTTCCATGAAGCAAGATCTGCGCCATTGCTTTTCACCTACGACATAAATTCAAAGATTCAAAACCCAGGAAGCCCCATGCCAGAAAGTGATCACTCATCCATACAAAGTTAAAGAAGAAAGAAAATTACAATCTTTGAACACCAAATAATTATGAGATGTCTCGGTACAAAAAAAAATAGAAGATTGAAGGGCTTAGAGATCCAAGAAGCTTACAGACTGGGAAAATTCTTGACGGGGTATGGCCGAGACAGACAGTAGAATATGATCGGATCTTCACAGCGTGGAGAATGGGAACTGAATGGGAAAAAGAGCGTGGGACAGCGAAGCGAGAAAATAGAATATTTACACACGGGTAGCGGACGTGTCATCAAGCAAAGGGTTTTTTCTTTTTTTTTTTCTTGATAATTTTATATTAGGTCCGAATCTTTATGCTATTTGCAAATATAATATGGTACCTTTTTCTCTTGGATTTTGCATCCACACGTGGAAGTTGGAGAAATTGAAAATTCTTTTCTTTTTTTTTTTCGGGAGAAAGAAATGATTTTGAGTTAATCCATAAGTTTCTAAAATATTTTATAAGAAATTTAATAATTTATAAAATGTCATAAAGTTAATAAAAAATAAGAGTTAATTTTAAAAGATAAAATTTAATATTTTGTAAGTTTCAAAACTATCTTATAAAATGCATGAATTTATAAGATATTTTAAGTAAGATCAGTCAAACACCTTCTGAATTCTTTTATACAATGTAAAAAATTTCTGACTTATTTTTAGTTTAAAAATTTATTATTTTTAATTAATATTGCTAATATCTTATAAACAAACTCCCTAATCTTATCATATCTAGATAAGCCACGAACTTCCAAAAATATGTTCAACTTAAATTTTTTTAAATAAATTTAAAATAATAAAATTTAAGCGTAAATTTACCTTTCTCTTTCAAATATAAATTTGCAATATGGATTGGCGAATTACATAGACTATCTATTTTGATAATTTGAATGTTTTTAATTATTGAAATAAATAATAAATAAACTAACTTGTTATTAAGGGCTTCTTTTTGCATTAGAAATTTTTCTAAATTAGAACATGAAGAATTGGAATGAAAAAAATTACTTTTCTTGGGTATTTTTCTTACACAAATTAATCACAAAAAAAGAATATTTTTAGTATAAAAAAATAGTATTGTATATCATCCACAAATTCTAGATTATTGGAGCATAATTTTGCCTATTGCAAATTAGACTGTCGATTTTAAAATAAATAAATAAAACTCTAAGAATAAATATTGTATATATTTAGCCTTTAGGATTAGTCCGAAATTGAATTATCTAAATATTGTGGGTAACATTTACAAATATGAATAGAAGGATGTACTCAAGTGTTTCTCAATGAGAAAGGCGATCATAGACTCCCGGCCTACGGATCATCGCTTTCCATTTCCTTTTACGGGCACCCAACTCCCCCTGACATGTGGCAGCTTTTATATTTTTTCTCTGTTTTTTTTGGATTTTTAATTTTGAATTTTTTCTTTCCGTTGTCAAAATCGCGATCTTTTCTTTTATGATGGAACCAATCAATTTTGGAATGTAAAATTAGTCGTATATAAATTGCCATATACCCTTATTATCAAAATTTTAAAAAAATTATATTTAAATTCATCACTATTAAAAACTTAACGACATTTATATGATAATAAATAAATTTATCATAAATTATAATAATAAATTTTTGTTACTATATTATCATAATTTATAGTAATAAATTTTTTACTATAAATGTTACTAATTATTAATAATTTTATATTTAATTTTTTGGTCTTCTGTTTAATTTGTGATTTTTTAAAAAAATTAAAAAAAATTATCGTGCTCATTTTTTATATTTTTTTCACTAAATTCAAAATCTCACTTGATATTGAAATTGGCCTCAAATTGCTATGAAATTGTAGAAAAAAATCTGATAATTGTTGATTTGGAAAAAGAAATGACTACTTTGTGTGAGGAAATAAAATTTCAAAAAAAAAAAAAAGGAAATACAAAAAGCTGCCACATGTTCAAGGGGGAGTTGGGTGCCCATCCAACTGTGTGGTGCCGACCTCCCCCCTTTTACGAGCAATCTTAACAATGGTATGTTTGATTTTATTTTCAAATCCTATTTTTTTATTTAAAAATAAAAATTAAAAACAAACACTTTCTCTTAATATTTTTTAAAAAAAGTGTAAGCAATGTTTAGTTACATTCTTTCAAAATAAAATTATTTTGAGAGAATGTAACAAAACATATGTTTTCTTTTTTTCTCAACATAGTTCCTAAAATAATCAGATTATTCTTGGAATTTAATTGAAAAATGATCAAAAATCTCATATTTTTTACATCACAATAATTATCATTACATATACATGTATTTACATATCACAATATTTTATCACTATATCATAATAAAAAAACTAATAAAATTCATTTACATTATCAAAACTCAATAAAAAGACATGAATTTGATTGCTACAGTAGAATTTATCTTTTCCCAAAACAACAAAATGTATTGATTTGATTATTACAGTAGAATTTGTCTTCTCCCAAAATATAAACAAGTATACCAAATTTTTTCAAAATAATTTTTTACTATTTTCAAATCATAAATAACCATACATCACATTCTGCAATATAAATTTCACATTTTCCAACTTCACTTTCAAAACTCATTCTCCCAAAACACATAATTGTAAACAAACAGTACTATACAATTTCTTCTTAAAACTCTTTATAAATCTACTATATTATTCTATTATCATATCAATCAAATTTAAATTTAATTTGACATAAAATATTTACTATAATTTATAATTAATAAAATATGCATATATTTTAAAAAAAATAAATCTTTTTTAATATAAAAAAATATAAATTAACCTACTTTTTAATTTTATAACATATTTTATTTTCTAATATTTTATTCAAATACATCTCAATTTAATTTTTGTATTTCATAATTAATTTTTTAATTTTTAAAAATATATAAAAACTAAAAATGCCTTTTGAAATAATATCAAAGGAGTTATAATTTTCCTTTGCGCATCATGCACCGTCAACCACCGATCACTGTCGTCTCGTACTTATCAGCTGCAAAACAAAGTGGTATGCTTGGCAGCGGAATATTAGTCTTGCAATATCCACACGATCAAACGCCAAGTGGCATTTACAGTTACATGATGTCAGCTTGTTTGGAAATCACTAACCAATGGAAGATGAACATGTGGCATTCATTAAAACGTGGCGGTTTCGTACTGCACGGTCTCTGGAGCCTCTAAAGTGGCACCGTTAGGATTATATTATTTATTTATGATCATGTTATCGATTGAAGGTCTGGCCTTTTTCCCTATCCTTAATTGCGACATAATTAAATATGGAAATTGAAAATATTAATACTTGGCGGCAGATGTGTGCAATACGTGTTTTTTGAGTGCGCTGGTGGGTCCCATATAATTTTCAATGGGCACCACTTTAGCTGCATTATTTTTCTTTTGGAGTTCTATAAATTGCATTTTAGTCCTCTATGATCTTTTAATTTTTTATTTTACAACAACTGGTCCATAAGTTATGGGGACTATATGAATGGTTTTTAAGTTTTCCTCAAAAAAATAAAATAAAATTATACATACATATGTTAGGTGTACATTAGGTTCAAGTGATTTTCAAGTTTAAAATGATAAAATTGAGATTCCAAAATCAAAAAAATTAGACCATTTAATTGAAATTCAAAGTCGTGAAAGCATATCGTGACGTTGAAATTAGTAAAATTGTAAAAAATAAAAATTGATAAACCGCATATAGAGGTTATACTAAAAATTGATCGATGAGAATACTTATAGTGATACCCCATTTAATGGTTGATATACTGTGGAAGTGTCGTCTCAATTTGAGTCATTTGCATTGTATGAGTTAAAAATAAAGACCTAATCTTATATCTCTAATCATCCTAATTTGAACCTAATCAGGAATTATTATCAAAGGACTAAAATAACCCTAATATTAACAAAAATCCCAAAATAATCCTAGGATTCACGTTTTTTTCATATAGGTCGACCCAACCACTAGACCCGGACCTATAAAACCGAAAGATCTCAGCCCTCAAAACAACCACATGTACGCTCGAATGACGAGACACCTAGACCTTATAATATCAAGACAGTTGAATGCTCCACTATAAATACCCCATAATTTATTACTATGAGGGTCAATTAATGAGATCACACACCTACCTTTACACTAAAACTTCCTACCTAATGACCTATATATTTCAATCGAACTCAACTTATCAATCCAGAAAAACACTCACCCGAGCTCTTATCTTTAGTTGACTTCTTG
>JACGDI010005255.1:222930-234443 GCA_014898725.1 Jacaranda copaia | reverse complement strand
TGTTTTCAATAAAATATTCTCGTTTCTATGGCTTCAATTAATTATATATATAAAAATATTGTTTGATAAATAATAATTCCTGTCATATTTCATTTTTCTTTTCTATTTTCTCATTCTTGATTATTCATGAAAACAGTAGGACCCTTGGATCAATAAATCATACTTATTTTCCATGGTCCAGAAACCTATCATATCAACGTACATAATTTGGGCCACATAAATAAAAATTTTAACTGGGTCTACCCCAATTATAAATATTAGGGCTAATGTACTTTGTTGAATTAGACTTTACATAATATTTAATGAAAGTATATTTAATTTTCATTTGATGCACTTTATTTCAGCGGTCCGATATGAAGTTCCTTTACACCCTTTGAGGTTTGGTCCAACAATTAGACCAACTCAAAAAATAATTGTTCAACTGAAAAACCCTCTTTGCCCCTTCATTTTCACTAGAAATTAAATTCTGCCCTTACTCTTGGAAATTGATGAACAAAAATAGAAAAAAGGAAAAGAGAAAAGAGAAAAAAAGAAGAAAATAGGAAAAATGGAGATAAATAGTCCGAAAAAAGAAAAAGAGAAAGAGAGAAAATATGAAAAGACAAAGGAATAAAAGAAATTTATAATGAGGGTAATTTAGGCAAAATAATATGTGTATTCAATCAATATATTTAATCAATGAAGGAAAACATTATATAAAATTATATAAAATGAGGATAATTCGGTAATTAAAATAATCACATGTTTCATTAATTATACATTTTCTCTATCAACAACTAATCCCTTTTATCCTAATAAACGAGCTATTAGGGTACTAGCTAGTCACAATGGCACCCTAACTAGTCCTCCCATCCTAGATTAAAAGACTTTGATAAAGAAAAAAAATATTAATCGATAAAGATATAACTAATGATTAATGTCGAGTGACAATAATTTTTGTTTTAATATTAACAATATTTATTACGTGATAAAATTTTTATTTTGTCATAATAATTACTTAGTAGCAATAAGAATGAATGTTTAAATTTGTCGTTATTGACAATTAGTAATATATATAGTAGATTTGATCATAATAAAATATGTCATTGTAATTATTTATCATAAAAATTTTAACATCACTATGTATGTATCATTAATTATTAGTAGCTATAATTTAAACAGAATTTTTTTATCGTGATTAAATTTAAATTCTTATATCCAATTATTGCATAATGTCTTTTTTCGTATGGTGCACTGAGCCATCACGCATAACCACACCCCATTTGATTTTTAGAACGGGTTTGAACGAGTTTGGTTTTTTTTTCTTCATATATATATATATATATATTTTATCTTATAAGATGTTTGAAAATTTTTAATAATTCTTTCATTAAAATTCTATCAAATTCATGGATATCTATTGATACTCATCTTTCGCACTTTTATTTAGAATATTTTACATTCTGTATTGAATTGATGACGATTGGCCTTCTACTAATTGCGATTGCCGCTTTCTTCTCCCTTGGAATCTTCCGGTCCTAAAGTCAATCAAGAGGTTAAACTCGATTTATCTTTTCAATTGCGCCAAACTCTTCACTTGAGATAAATGAAGGATATTCTAATTCAAATTCTAAATCAAGACTTAACAGTATTAAAATTTTAAAACTTCCCATAATCTAGTTTTAATGAAATACTTTCAAATTTTAATTTCAAATTAAATTTTAATAATCTATAAACTTTAAAAATATTTTATAAACTATCAAATTTATAAAATAATTTAAAATGACATTGTTTCGATAAAATTTATCGTCATATACAGAATGTCTCCTTTGTCATTTACTTTTATACGTAAATGCATACAGTTGGAGCTACATATCAATTGAAATTCAGCAATGTGATAATTTTTTTTACTTGGAAAGTTCTTCAGCACCAACTCTATTTCAGCGACCCCAATTGCTAACTTTAATAGCCAATGATTAATATCCTTTCCTAAATGTCCCGTTTGCTATGTCGATAAATGGAACTATACATATAGATATCAATTGCCATACCTATAAAGTTTATTACGTAGATGCATTTATACCATCCTTTACAACTGTAGTTTGTAGTGAAATAATTTATGTAAAAAAATATAAAAAGAAAATGGATTTTAATATATGTAACCCAATGGTATTAGTTTTTCTTATTATGTGGGAGGTTTTATGTTCGATTTGAAAGAACGTTATTGTGCATGCTATGTACATTTGATTTGATGGTTTGCACTTTAATTTAATTAATTTGAGAATATAATAGTATTAATTTATTGAAATGATAAAATTCATCACCCGTAGTGTTCTCTGAAAAAAAAATAAAATAAATGGCTATAACAATTGTATAGTATTCACTTGTATGTATAGCTAAAATAGACAAATACGTGGAAGTTTAGGGGCCGTTTGGTTTTGTTTTCTTGAGGCAGTTTCATTTTCTAGTGAAAAGTTAGTTATAAGTGTGATTTTGAAAATAAAATGTTGTTTGGATATTTTGTTTAAAATGAAATAATTGTGCAGGGTTAAAAATAAATTGATTTTTGGATATGTAGTGTTTTATATTAAAAATCGTGCAAAATGTGAGTAGGAGAAAATATCATGTGAAAATGGAGAGAGCAAGAAAGTAATAGTATATTTGGAAAAATGTGTTGAAAATGAAAATATTTGTAAAAATTGAAAATAAATTGATAACTTTATATTTTTATTTTTAAGAAAAAATGAAAAGGAATTTTGAAAATAAAACCAAACGGGCACTCAGTTTGTGATTATTAATAAATTGATGTGAGAGTAGCTTAAAAAACAAGATTTTGATTATAAAATAATCGATGTTGGATCATATGAATGCTTTCAATTGGTTAAAAATAATTTGTACCAAGATTTTGAATATAAAATAATAATAATAATCTAAATTAAAAAGTGATGTAACGCCTGTCCTCTGATCATCTTGAAATTTGTTTATTTATTTTATTTTAAATAATAATTGATTTTCTAGTTAAGCAAGTTAGCGGGCGAAGACGACTTTGACGAAATAAATGGAGGCTAGTTGTCATGTGGTCCCCAAAATTATGTAGTACGTCCGAGTTTGTCACTTTTAAGACTCGAAACGTCACTTTCCAACACACAGATTATCGGAACTAACCAAATATAATTGTCACATGCGCCCCCTCAAGTGATTTCAAGACCCTCATTTGGCCACGTAAAAGTTTTAAGTGGGAATCAAAATAATTGATATTTTACTTTTTAAAAAAAAAAATATTATTACCATTAAAATAATAACAATAAGTAATTAATTAACATAAGTTGTAGTGAATTCTTCAAAAACTAAAGGGCCCGTTTGGTTTCATTTTAAATTAAAATATGTCATGTTTTTATATATTTTCATCAAATATTATTTTATTTTTATTTTTAAAATATATTCTTTAATAATTTATATATTTTCTCTTTTTTTTTTCATTATTTTTATCCCCCTCTATCTATAATTTATTAAAGCCAACATAATTTTACTTTTTTAATAATCTATTTAAATACAAACGTATTTTCACTAACTAATTTTTTCAAATTTTAAAAATAATAAAAATAAAAATAAAATCAAACGCGCCCAAAGTATGTGATTTGAGTCGGATTTTGAGACTATGAACTTCGATCTCAATTGATAAGAGTAATTGAGTTAATTGATATGATCATAAGAATATCCGATGGGTTTGATGCAAAGGTCTTTAACTAAATTTCTTTAATATTAAATTAAAATTGAATTATAAGAAATTAAATTAAGTCGAGTTGTAAAGATAAAATTAACGCATAAACTACATATCTTTCCATATTTACACGTAATAGTGTTTTAGTAGGTTCAAATGATTAGTATTCATAGTGTCAGTTGGAAAATCTCGGGTGATTTGATTTAATGCGTTCCAAATTGATGGTTTATTGGAGCGCAACCAAAATAATTTAGGCATAAGATTTAATTTTATCAGGAATTCATAAATTATATTTACAAATCTGATTACAAAATTAACATCCAACAAATAAAAAAATAAAGCGGATACAGATTTATATGGTTTGGCAAACTCCACCTACCTTTATGAGAGTTTTTTTTCTTTAATTATGAGAGAATTTCACCAATACAATATAACCCTTTGAATTTGATATACTCAAACTCAAAACACAAAACCCCTTGAATAACTACTCTCATACTACTAAAGAAATTGATAACGGAGAGTTATTGAAAGACTAAAATACCCTCACTCCTAGCCAAAACCCCAAAATAACCCCATGGTTCGAGTCTTTTTAAATGGGCCGACCCGATCACTCAACCTAGATCCATATGCTCGAAAGATTTTAGCCCTCCAAAGTAGCCGCATGTACGCTCGAAAAACTGAAAATATGGACCTTACAGTATTAAACCAACTGAACCCTCCACTATAAATATCCCCCTTATTTATTGTTATGAAGATTAATTAATGATACCGAACACCCACCCATACACTGAATCTTCCTACCTAACAACCTCTATATCCATACTTGGTTCGACCTTTTGATCCAAAAAATGCTCATACAAACTCTCATTTTTGATCGACCTCCCGACCATTGATAAATATACTGATTATCATATTTTGTGACATCAGAAATACTTACTCCACCCCTTTGTATTGCCCCACTTGTAACTCACAATAACTATCCTATAAATATTATGAATACTACGGATGACTTCTGAAATAACTAAATAAACACTTTTAGTTATAATAGAAAACTACTTAACTACTTCACATAGGATTAAGAAACTCTATACAAGAAGGACCTAATTCTAATCAAAATTTGATCACCAGATAATTGATTCTAATCCCAACATAACTAGTAAAGATGGATGGGTGGTGGGTAAACTTTTTGGATAAGAATTGAGTTGATCTCAAATGTTGAACTCACGAGATCCAATGAACTAAATAGGACGCAAATATTATCTTGTAAGATATTAGTTTGAAATACAAGGGTTATTTTTACCTTTTTATTAGGGGTGTTCACAGTACGATTTGGTTCGATTTTGAGAAAAATCTCAATCAAATCAAATTAATCAATTTTGATATACAATCAATCATTTGGTTTGGTTCAATATGAAAAGTCGAACCAAATCAAATCAATCAAATTCAATTTAGTTTGGTTCGATTTTTCGATTTTCTTAATTTCAATTTTCAAGTATAGATGAACAAAACCTATTATATTTGTCATATAAATTCACTTGCAAAAATCATTTTGTGCACAATATGCGGATCTTGTCTTTTATCATTAAAAATAAAACATAATCTAAGAAAGAGAATATTCTGGTAAAGAAAAAATGGTTTAGAAGTCGTTGAAGCAATGGCAAACTGAAAAACTGCAATAACATCAAATTGTATGTTTATCCATTAACGAGCACAGGATAACATTAGTAATCCCACTAACATTATAATGATAATAGAATGACGGGAATTAAGTTAAAATTTGAGCATGGGTAGGAGGGAAATAAGTAAAAAAAATTGGGGTATTTTTGGCAAAACATATAAAAATAAAAATTTTAGTAATATTACCGGTTCGGTTTAGTTCGATTCGGTTTTGATTCAACTAAAAATCGAACCAAACCGTTTGATTTTTCAATTTTTAAACCAAAAACCCAATTTAATCGGTTTTTAATCTATTTTTGATTTTTTCAACTGATTTAATCGATTTTGTTCGGATTGATTTAGTTTTGAACACCCATACTTTTCATTGCCTATTCGAGTCAATCCCTCATAATTAGTTTTAGCAAATTAAAATAATACTTTAATTGGAAACTAACAAGATAATTTTGAAAAAAAGTTATTTTAAAGACAAGAGAATATTCATTTTCTATAGTTAATACAAACTTTTATTATTTTTTTTTAAAGAAACGACGCTCGTTTAGTCGAATATGAAATCTCTCATACAATAGGGGAGATTAATGCTACTTGGGATTTAAGTCACTAAACAAATTTTTATAATTAAAGCATACCCCATTTAGGCACCATTTAGGCAACACTTCATTAATAGCAAGAGATTTACACAAATCATAATCTGAATAGAATATATTACAATCTAACAATCTATAATATATAGTGATAATACACAAAAATAAAAATTATTGATAATAATTCTATAATAAAAATTATATATTTATTATTATACATATATTACTCATTGAGAATTACAGACGTAATTTTTGTTAATCATTATCACTTAATACATATTGCTGGTGATAATTTTAATATTACAATTAATATATTGTCATTATTCCTATTTTTAATATTTTTATTTTTAGTGAAATGGGTACATGAATGTCATAAATATATGAATAAGCTGATGTCGGCTTGTGTGTAACAGATATTAGGTCACAATTAGTTTTTGGTTTCCTCCGTCTTGTATTTCACCTAACAAGCCTTTATTGAGATAGCTACGACCAAAAATGAGGACTGGGAAACAAGTTCACCAAACCCTCTTTTCAGAATTAATCACAGATTAGAAATAATACTATTTATTTAATCATATTGCATATTGTGTATTGAAAGTATTTTTTTTTTAATGGTACGTTTGGATGATTTTTATTTTTATTTACAGTGATGAAGGCTTCTGATGCAGAGATATAAAATTTGATTATGATTGGTTCCCCAATTATCTCATAATGGGACTTGCATCCGCGGTTGATATGTTTAATTTGTAAGAATTGGAACTTTGTTCTTATTTTATTTTATTTTATTTCATCTTATTTTTTTTCTAATTTATTTATCCTAAGAATTTAAATAAATGCATTGAGAATATTTATAAAAATTATAATAATATATAAAGAAGTGATTGAATTTTACTTATTTTTATGCTATAAAAAATTTAATTAGGCATGGCAATGGATCTGAGACAACTGGAACCCCACCCGAACCTGTCCCTAATGGGCCGGATTAAGAGTCAAATAAATGAATTTTGGGATTGTTACGGGTCCTAATTTGATGGACCCCGCTAAGTCCAAGATAGGTTAAGGGTTTAAATAAACTGTAAACCCGTCTCGAATCTACTCCTCATAATAAATATATATAATATTTTATATATATATTATTATAATATATGTACATAAAATTAAAAAAAAAGATATATAATAGCATATACACTTCATCAAATAAATAGTAATTTTGTACTCGTTTAATCATCATAAAAATGATGGAGAATATATTAAAATTAATTAATGTGAATATTATATTTTAAATTTAAAAAATAGTGTTAGAAACTTATTGTATATTGAATTCTAGTTTTCTATATATGTATACATATTTTTTTGTGTATGTTTATTTTAATTAATTTTCAAAACATATGAATTGTAATTTTATATATTTTAATTGGAAAAAAATAAAAAATGAGTTTGGCGAGTTAAATCCACCAAGTTATGAGTCTAAAATGAAGCGGGGCAGGACGGGTTACAGACCCAGACAAATCCATCCCATTTGTCATCTCTAATTTTAATACATGCAATGAGTATGTCAAAACTGTGAGTAATAATTAAAACTTGCGCTTCTTCTATATTTTACTAAAAAGACCATCTTATCCCTCAATTTGCAATTAACTATGAAAACTATTCTTATTTTGAATATATCATCATAATGGTACATCTAAAACCATCTTATCAACTATAATTGATCAATAACTAATTAATCAATATAACTTTTCTTTCCCTCCACTCATATCAATGTTAGTGGTCGGATTAAGTACTTCAATCCTGTTAGTATAATCCCTTTTGAAGAAGTGTAATCAGTCCTTTTATGGATCTTTTGAGAACTACCTTTCTCGTAGGAAATTTTATGCCCAACTTACTTCCTTCGTCTGGTTTCTCAATTAATTCACTATTCTATCTGCATGGTGGAAGGCGACCTCAAAAGGAATAAGAAAAATCCATTATGAAAAATTGAAATGACATGATATTTTGTAGATACGAGAGACCATAATATAATTATAGCTTCAAATAATAATTCGAATTTTTATCACATTAAATAAAATAAGCCCCATTATAAATTAATGGGTAAATTGCATAAATAGGATCATAACTATGGTGAATTCGCAATGTAGGACCGAAATTTAGAGTAGTATTAAAATAGGATTAAAACTCATAAAAAAAAACAAAAAAAAATGACAACAGTCACCAGAAAATATAGTCAACATCGATGATTACTTGCGTGGTGCCTACGCCGGTGTTCCACGCATGCACCATGTAAGTGCCACGCAAGCAATCATTGGCAATTGTGCTTTTTGGTGGTTGTAGTCCCTTTTTTTTTTCGATTGTTAATAAGTTTTAGTCATACTTTAATATCATCCCAAATTTCTATCTTAAAACACAAAATGACCATAGCTATGATCCTAATTTAACAATTTTCCCTGAATTAATTTACATGCCAAGATATTTTCATTTCATATATTTTGTTAATTTCTTTAATGTATGAGTGGGTGATGGTTTTTCAATTACCACATGAAGCATCCCATGTGGGGTTTGGCAAATAACCTAATTTTTGTTTGGAATATGATGCATTGTATCTTTTATCCTTGTCAAGAGTTCCCCTTTGCTGTCCCAAAAATTTCACTCTTAATGACATTCTTCTTTGAGGAAAAAAACATGACCTGTAATTACTGCTGCATGGTTTCAGCATTTCTAGGGAAGTGTTTGATTAAGCATTTCAAAAGTTTCAATTTATGTTGAAATATATAGAAACTTCCTACAAGTCCAATCGAAACAAACCCTTAAAAGGAGACTTGTTCGATCGTGGGGAAAGATATAGTTAGGTCGCCTGAATATATTTAAATGTGAGAATGCCCCCCAAAATAAGAAAGAAAGATTTAATTTCTTATATAAATTTAGCAATCATATTTGTGTTAGTAATAGTAACAAGAATCATATTTAAATTATTAATAATTAATCATATAATATATCAAACAAAAATACCGGTAAATGAATTATAAGTTGTCATCCAATAATAATACACTCTTTTATATAACTAGACACTATTTTTATCATTGCAACAGGTGTTGATACATCACTTCATCAATCGGGCAAAATACGTATGATTAGAATAAATAGCAAGCTATTGTGTATTCTATCTAATGTTTGTTTGGATATTTTAAATAATATGATATCAAACTTTAAGTGTTTGTTTGGCATCATTATCTTATTTGATAAGCTATAATTTATTTTTAACTTAAGTCGGAAACATATCACACTCTATAGCTTTGATACACAAGCTCTAAATGCATGCCGGAATCTAACCGTATTAAATGCTTTTAAAAATGAATCAAATATTGAAATTGAGTTAGATTGTGTATCTATAATGCAATATCAAAATAAGCAGACGAGCTCTTGTTATATGCAATTGTCCATCATAATTATAACAAATTAATAACCAACATTAAAAAATTGTCTCAATATTTATTAGAGGAGACTTTTTAGCAAACGCAATCATGAAAAATTAAAGGCACTACAACACCATTTATTCACAATTAAGTTGTCACTTATACATGCATTAATTCATGATTTATAGCTTTCGACATAACATTTTAAATTTTACTAAAAACCCCTCAAAATTTTAATTTTCTTGATTATTTCTTATGCTATCAGCTATTTTTCCTTAACAAGAATGATTGTCTTTTATAACAACATATATATCAAAAAGATTTTTAAATTTTTAGATAAATTTTTATAAACACAAATGACAATAACTCTATAAATTAATTATATACTTATATAGCTTACCAAATTGAAGTATCAATAAAGATAAAAATAAATAAGCAAATAAAGTTGATGATTTTCAACTGGACTGCCTAATGTCTTAGAAAGATCGTGTTGTGCATGCTTTATTAAGTTTAGTTTCTTTTTTCTTTCTTTTTTTTTTCTTTTTTTGTTTAGTAAAGTAGCTCCAATGCTTTTCAATATCCAAAAAGGAGGACTCCAACGGCTTCAAATTACTGAGACCTGCCTCTCTTGTGAAAGAAAACAAAGGACTGAAGTTCATAAGCATAATTCTTTATCTATCTTAGCATTACTCCACATGCCATATATACTCCTATTATTGCTTATATCTTTGTATATGTATATATATAGATATAGATACGTTTAAAGTATATCACGTGTTTAATATTTGTATGAGATGGGCTTATTATATTTACTTCTTCAATGGGAACATAAAATATTTTAAGTGATCCCCACATATGAAGTTATCCTAAAATAACTAGCACTACAAGACGATAATTATTATGGTATGTAGCTATGAAATTGATTATAGTCAAATTTAAAATAAATGTTTTAGTAGTTAATTTTTACTATGATTAAAATGGAGCTGATAATTATTCTTTATATACATATATTAGCAGTTGCTTGTATGCTTATTTTGTGTGTATAAAATATTTTTGAATAATCACGCACATTATTTATATTCATATAACATTTATTATACTAAAAATTGACATATATAATATATTTATAATTTGCATAATTATGAAAATGAAAGTCACATAAGGTAAATTTCATAGTTTAATTATCACCAGATTAAAGAGAAAAGTTTGGAAGTCATCAAAATATTAATTTACTTGTGATAAAAGAACTTTTTAAATAAATAATGATCATTTAAATATATAGATTTTATTAAATATATAGAATATGTAAAAAAATAAATTTGATATATTTAAATTTGTTATCATATTTTTTATTTCAGAAATAAGAAATGTTCTTTTTAAAATAATATAAATATATATTAATATTTCTATAAATAATACAAAATTAATTTATTGTGCTTGGAACATATACGACTCATTCTTTGCTATGGAGCATCCATAAAATTTGGAAAATGCTTTTTTTTTTTTTTTAATGATATTTGGTGGGGTGTGGGCCCCCACATCGAACTACGTACGAGGCGCCGTGAGGACACGAGTAGCGACAACTACACTGACCGAAGGCTAGTAGACCGCCCTTTTAGCACCAGAGTTGGCTCGAGGGCCTAAGCCTGGCTATCCAGTCAAACCACTCCACCGGCCGCAACTTTCGTATCAAGGACAGCATTGAACGACAGATTTAAAAATTTAAAGATAAACATCACTAAATATGGCACTCCCACTACGAAAAATATAATATTAGACAAAAAAATAAGTAATAATATAAATATAAAAATTATTATTAATAATATTTATTAAATAATAATAATTTTTATTTTATTATTATAATTTTTTAAGCAACAATGATTGATCATTTTATCACAGTATGATTCAATAATAGTGAGAATAACTAATATTTTAAATTTATCATGATTGAAAGTAGTAACACACATGTGGTGATAACTTATTGTGACAAAAACAACAAATAATTTTAGTTTGTCAGTACAATAGGTATGTCATAAATTATCAATGATAAAACATAAAATATTGTTCTTGGTACTATTTAATTTGTAAAAATTATTAAGATTATAAAATAAAATCTTTTGTCCACATACTATTTTGTCACTATTT
>JACGDI010005255.1:200563-221992 GCA_014898725.1 Jacaranda copaia | reverse complement strand
CCCCCCCCCCCCACAAGAAATTCATATATTAAAAACTACTATAAATAAATATATACTCAAATAAATATCATCGATAGCATTACAATAATGCTCCAGCATGCTGTCGTTGAGATGGTTTTTTAATAATTTCTTAATATATAAATTTTTAAGATGTTTGAAAAACAAAAGGAGTCTCATGTAATTTATTGATAAATTTTTTTCTATATTTTTAAAAATTTCAAGCAACCTAGCTCAATTTCGTCAAAATTTCAAATTTTCGATTGAATTAAACCAAGATTGGCATCAATGAATCCATGAATGCATGGTGGAGTAAAATTTCAAATTAGTAACAAAAAAATAAAACAATAAAAAATAGCCAACTTTGGGGACCATATATGCATTTTGCTCTCTTCATGAGAAGTAATCTTGCATGAAAGTCTTGCACCTATTAATCAAAAAATTTGATGCTTACTTATAGACCCTAATATTGACCTTACAACTACAACTTAGGCGTAGAATGGCCTTTTAGTCATCCATTCAAACTTGAAGAAAGTCTCAAGTCACATGACTAGCTTAATTAAAGTGAAAAAACTAGCTCTAGACCCTCTGTTTTGGACCCATATATATATATATATATATATATCTACTGCAGAAGAAATCATTGGACTAATTCAATCATAGATATGAGTTTGATTTACAACTAAGCAATGTAATAGCCAACAAGTACTACACCTTTGGCAGCTATATATGTACAATCTAATCAAACTTCTACCCCAATTATGGAGCCAATAATACAATGGTCATTTGATCAGTAAAACTGCCTCATTATTAATCTTGATAAAGCATTCAATTTCCCCAACTGGACCACGTTCTTCTATTTGAGTACTCTCCATGAAAGGATTATGCATGCGAATTTGTACCATTTTGTGGCATCCTTTGGTCAATTGCAAGTTACATTCAAACTCAATGAGTTATTTGGTGGGGCGATGGAGTTTGGTTTATGAGAGTAATTATGATTTAATCAGGATAATTGATTCCAATAGAGTGTTATGTGGTTGTATTTGAGAAAATTGGTATCAACAATTTTTATTTGTGTATATAAACTTCTATCATAACGTGGTAGTGGTAGTTGTCGAACAAGATATTTAGTAACGAACTTTACTTTGTAAAGTAGTGGCTATGGCTCAACTAGAACATTCGACTTTATTGTACAAACTTCTATTGTAAAGTAGCAATTATTTGACTCGTTAGTTTTCATGAAAAAAATTATATTCCATGAACTAATGATTTACATTGATGGTGGACTTTGCTCTATGCGTAATAGTAATTACGACTTAATTAGATGATTCACTTCAGCAGAGTCTCACGTGATAATATTTTTTTTTAAAAAAAAAGATGGTACTCGTGTCAATGTCATCGCCAGTGACTTTGATTTATGTATATAAATTTCTTCTAGCTGCAAAGTGTTAGTTGTATGACTCAATACTTTTTGTAAAAAAGGTTATATTCCAATAAACAAGGTATTCTCGTGGTGGACTTTGCTTTATAATAGCAACTATGTCTAAATTAAAAATATTGGATTTTAATAGAATCTAATCACGCGGTTGCGTTCTACAGGAAAAAAAAAAACACACTCCTGTCATTATCAGCTTTGTTTTATGCATACAAATTTCTATTTTAAACGCTAGTTGTATGGCCCATTACAATGCAATAAACCAGCTATTGTTGTGACGATAGACTTTGCTTTATAACAACAAAAACGACTCAATTAGAATATATGACTTAAAAAAAAGTTAAAAATATATGGTAATCTTGTCATCACCATTGGCTTATATAATACAAACTTCTACTGTAAAGTAATAATTGTCCGATCCATTACTTCTACAAGAAAATTTATATTTCTGTTAATGAAGCAGCTATACCCATGGTGACAGACTTTGCTTTGCAACAACAACCATACAACTCAATTAGAATATTTGATTTTAACAGAATGTAGATCATGATCAAGAAAAGAAATGCTACTCCCATGATTTTGCAGAGTGTGAAGAACAATTTATGTTTTTTGACTTAACAAGTGCATAACTCAATGCTGGCATACCAAGTACAAAATACACTTCTAGGGCTAGTTTCTAACCTTTATTTATTTTTAATCCTCGTATTATGATATGGCTAAGCAACAATTTTGACTATTCACATGCATGTACACAAAAATGGCTCCTAGAGAAAGAGGGCCGAAGTGGTGCCCGGCCCTAAAGCTTAGCTACCCAACATTGCTGGTGGGGTAGAGCTGAATTTGGACCACTTCACCAGAAAGAGGGCCTTTTCTTTAACCTCACCGACAACAAGATCCTTTCTGTTAAATGCTATAAATCATACTGCAAATGTATGCCTATCCCAAATCACTCACACCCTCTCCGCAGCTGCCTTTTCTTATATAAATAAATCATCGTCATTTAGCACAACTCTGAGTTTCATCAGAAAAAAATTTTGGATCCCTTTTCCTGAGAAGAAAAAGAAAAAAACAAACATGGTACACACGAAAAAGTTCAGAGGAGTCAGACAGCGCCACTGGGGTTCTTGGGTGTCAGAGATTCGCCATCCATTGCTGTAATCTTCTTGATGACATTAAATTCTTCACATTTACACACACACGCAAACGTATGAAAGCCCAAGAATGTACAGTTCTTCAGAAGGGAAACAGACAAGAAAAATATCTGCATGAGAAAAGAAAAGGAAAAAAAAATAAAAAGAACCCTGGCGAGCTTGGTTTCTATCTATATTTTGTTGGGTTGTTCTTTTTTTTTTTTTTTTTTTTTTTTTTGTTTAAGGGTTCTTCTTGTTTTGGGACAGGAAGAGGAGGGTGTGGCTGGGGACTTTTGAGACTGCGGAGGAGGCGGCGCGGGCATACGACGAGGCGGCGGTGCTAATGAGTGGCAGAAATGCAAAGACTAACTTCCCTATTCTAGCTAATCAAGAAAATGGCGGCGGCGTCGGCGGCGGCGGAGGAGGAAACGATATTTCCCCGTCGTCTTCTTGTTCTTCTTCTTCAACGACTTCAAAGGCTACTTCGCTGTCATCCATTCTCAGAGCGAAGCTCCGCAAATGCTGCAAATCGCCGTCGCCTTCTCTCACTTGCCTGCGGCTGGACACGGAGAACTCCCACATTGGCGTGTGGCAGAAACGGGCCGGGTCCCGCTCCGACTCCAACTGGGTCATGACCGTTGAGCTGGGGAAGAAGAAGAACAACGATCAGACCATCAACCCCGCAGCGGCCGGGGCGGAGGACCAAGAAAAGGCGCCTCCTGCTGCGGCGGCCGCCCCCACCCCTGCAGAAGCTTCATTACAGATCAGGGATGGCGGAATGGATGAAGAAGAAAGGATTGCATTGCAAATGATTGAAGAACTCCTCAACAGGAATTGATTATTCAATTTCAACGGAGAATTAAGCAGCTCGTGGTCGTCGTCGAACATCGTCATCATTATCATGAGTATATTAAAATTCCATTATATAATTAATAAATTAAATCCACCTTAACTTTATTATTATTATTAATTATTTTCATAAGAAAGAAAGAAAATGATTTTTAAAAACTTTGTCCAATGAAAGTAAAGTATCTCATCTAGATTTTGAATGTCACCTATGGTCGTAAGTCTTCCACATAATATAAGAAGTTAGAAATTCAAATGCGAACAAGTCACCGTACGTATATATAAATAAATATATAATTCTAAATGTATTATAAAAGAAACAATGAGTTATGTCCGTTTCAATTAATTCCTATGATAAATTAAATTAGGGGGAGTTAGCCTTGAAATGTCAACTGTCTATATGAAATTGTGTTGCTCATTTGAACACATATCTGCGAAATGATTTGTGTATGTGGGGCTATACAAATTATTGATATTTGGTATTTTTAAAAAGTTGATTTGTCTCTATATGAATTGTATGTGATGGTGATTTTGCAGGCTTGTTTTGTTAAGGTTGTTCATTCTTTTGTACTGCATGTGTTTCTCTTTTGTTGCTTTATGAGATAATCTTTTACTCAAGCACACATTCCTCTTTTCTTTTCTTATTTCCCAAGAAGGAAATTAGTGATAAAAAATTGAGTGATGATGTGAAAATTAAGCACAAATTTTGGACTGATAATCGATGAAATTTTTGCCAAGATAAGTTTTTTTGAGATATCGAAAAGTTGCTTAAAAATTACTCCGATTATAGGACAGTAGATAATGAAAAATCTATCTCTAATCCATCAAAATTTCGATAAAACTTTGTATGGAATTTTAATTTGCGACTAGATATTTTTTTGTGGGCTTTTTGTCATTGAATTTTTGTTGAAAATTTTGATTTCCTACGAAATTTGGACGAATTCTGCTTGAAATGGTGATTTTCTTTGGTAGTAAACTTTTATTTCATCACAATATAATTTAATTGTAACAAGAATATAATTAATATTTTAAGTTTTCATTATTAACAATTTTAATACATATATAATGACAATTTAAATGATAACTTGTGATTGAATTTTCATTGTCGTTGCAAATGTATTACTAATTAATAATGGTGATAATTCAAACAAAATAAAAATCATTATAGCCGCAAAACAAATTTTTTGTCATCACATATTATATTTATATGTATATTCAATGACCACTTTCGTACATTATTATTTAATATATTGTCATCAATTTCTTATCAATATTTTCTAGAATCCCAACATAAATTTTCCCCCGTTTTATGTTTACCAATAAGATTTTCATTTTTTATCACTTACAGTACAATATTGTCCTGATATTTGACTTTTTATTCGAGGACAGTACTCGAAGTAGTACCCCCTTGGCCTTTTCCCCTCCTTTTCCCACAAAAAAAAAAACAGAATGATTAAAAAAGTGGAATAAACATCATGTTTATACATTAACGTTAAAAATTCCAAAAAGGGACAGTTAATTACCTTTAATTTGATTAATAAAGTAAAATACTTAGCTCAAAAGCAAAAAAGAAAAAAAAATATTTATTTAATCAAGTATTTATTGATTTACTTATCATTTTCTGCATGCATTTTTTACAAGATTATTCCCTTCTGCATCATTCAATTACGTGTCCTTTAATAATTGATTATTCCATCAAATACTATTAATTAAATTGACAAAAAATAATAATTATTCGAAGAAGGACCAGCTAGCGTGCTAGCCATCGACTTCATTGAAAGGGAGCACTAATAAGTTAGCCTTTAGTTTCAATAAAATCTGCCGTACTTCTTTAGTTGGTCATTAAATTTTCAATCAATTCTTCTGCAGGAACAAAACCCTTTATTCTTTCGCGCATTAATCCTCTAAAATTAATTAACACATATGAAAAATAATTTCTTTTTAAAAAATAAAAGACGATACACGCACAAAAAAACTTGATGACACCAATTATAGAGCATGATTAGCTGATTAATTAAGTGCCAGTTTGATTTTGTTTTCAAATACCATTTTCATTTTTTCCTAATAATAAAAATAGAAAGTTATCAACTTTTTCTTTATTTTCATAAATATTTTTATTTTCAATACATTTTTTCAAATATATTCTGACGTTCTCTCTCCATTTTCACACTTTATTTTCTCCTATTTTTGTTTGTATAATTTTTAATACAAAAACACTATACTATCTAAATACAATTTATTTTTAATCTATCTAATCATTTTATTTTAAACAAAATGTCCAAATAATATTTCATTTTTAAACTCACACTTATAATTAATTTTTCATTATTTTTTTAATTAGAATATAAAAATACCGCTGAAAAACAAAACCAAACGGATTCTAAATTATTCGTTATGTACAACAAAGTCCCTACCAAAGAATCTTACGTTAAACAAAAGGAAACATCAAGCTAATGAAGCATACGAAGCACATAAGATAACTGTCAATTATTTTTTATGATGAATCCAATGTTGTCCAAATCAATGTAAAGCTCTCCGTGTCTCAATTAATAATTTAATTTCCAAATATGGAATTAACGCCACTTTAAGATGTTAACAGCACAAAATAGACAGAGAAAAGATTGGTATACTTAGCAATTGAAGACTTGAAAGTGTCGTGTCAATCTGCAGGATTTTGATTTGTTTTTGGCTATAAGCATCATGCATGAAAGCGAAACCTTGATGTATTTGATAATAATAACACTTTAAATCCATTAATACATGATAGAAAATATTTTTCGACACTACAATGTTGTCTCTTTTCTAATGTAGATTGTTTGATTAGATATAGATACAAAAATTTAGTTTCGACACAATTAGACTGAATCTTTAAGATTTCAAATTAAGAAAAAATATTGATTAAAACCCGTTTCTTCAACAAAAAACTCTAATAACCATAATATTGTATGATAGTTAGGATTCATGTTTTAAGATGCTCTCGATTCTTGATGGACGTAATAAGTTGTTAAATTTAGTTAAGCCCGGATTGCTTATTGAAATAATTATAGAAATTATGCCATATTAATATATATTTATATACTTGTTAATTTGGCATGCATGTATGCTCACTCTCAATTCTCATCAATTAAAGTCATAACTTAGTGCTGCAAAAAATTGGTATTTGGAGCTATCAATCTCTTGCAAGAAATTGCTGGATTGGGGCATAAACCCCATGTGGGGAAGATTGATCATCAGCCTCAAAGCCAAAGCCATTTGCAATTTATGCAACAATGCTCATAAAGGCTTAGGATGACTTCAAGTGGATAGGGCCTGTCAGAGTAGGTTAGATAATAGATGTCAATTCATTATTTTTTTTGTCCATAATTCACCATTAGGCTTAATCTTTTTGACCAATCACTTGTCTTAGGCTTGGATTTCATGGTAGTTTTTTGACCCAAAAAGGGGTATAATGTGATAGACTTGGTCAAACTTATAATGAGAGTGGTTCAACGGAAAAATTAATGAATTTTCACTTAATAATAATAATTATTATTAATTGAAAATATTTTATGAGCAAATAAAAAATTGCAGGGAAATGGGCTAAGTAATGTGGAATATTTAATTTGCAATTAGTCAATTCTTCCATAGCTAACATTATAGGCTATGGTTTGTTACTCATAAAAGATGTCAACTTCACATGTTTTATTGATGGAGGACCCAATGTTGATCTAATTGAAATAAATAATGAAAAAGAATTGTTTAAATGTGATTTAACATTATTGAAAAGGAAATGCAGTACATGCGTATGTGGAATTTCTTATATTTTCATGTATTGTACATTATATACTAATATTCAGATTAGAATAAGTTGCCTAATGTGTAACTCTCACAAGCAGGAGGACAGTTGGTGACCTTTTTTCTTCTAATTGGAGTTTTATTTACTATTATATTTTAGTAATATGTTATGCATATTAAATATTTTTTTTAAAAGAAATATTTGGCTGTAAATTATATATATTTATTATATCTATGTAATGGAATAAAAAATTAAATTAATTGTAAATTATATATAATTAACATTTATTTATATAATGAAATAAACAATTAACACCAATTGGATCGAATATTTTCTTAAAATCTTTTCAAGCACAAGCACAAGCACAAGCACAATTGGCTTCTAAGATTCATTGGTTTAGCTCCAAAATTCTAGTTAGAGTTTTATGTTTTATTCAACTTCACATACACATGCCCAAGTATTTTAATATTTTTTTAAAATGGAATACAATATAAAACATATGTTAGAACAAAAATGTTAAGAAAAACATCTGCCCAAACATAGTAACGAATAAACTCCATGAAAACTAATACTTCAAGATAGAACCTTCAACATTAAAATAACTCACATAGATTAGGGACCGAAGCAATCTTGATTGCACCAATCCTAGCCCTAAATGAGGGGTGAGTTTGAAATTGTGAGGGGTACTCAAAGCATATTGAGAATGATCCCCTGCCAATTGAAAAAAGAAAGAAAAAAAAAACGACTAAAATAACTCACATAGATATCAAAAGAAGGGAAGATGCCATTAGCAAAAAGGAATACCATACTAACAAACGCAGAAAAATACTCCTTGAAAATTTGTACTATTGCCAAAGAGAAGATATTTCAGTTACACCACCAGTTGAAAGGAAGAAAATGAAAAAAAAAAAAAAAAAAAAAAAACAAGAACAAGAAAAATCTTGACTTCATTTTTGCTGCATTTGCTTTCTTAAATCTCCTAGGGGGCCATACCCTTTTCCCTCCACCTTATGCTTTCTACATGTACAATTACTGATGTTGAGATTGGTGCCACATTTAAGACACAGTCCTTTGCAGTTAGGGTCACACAGAGCACTTATGGTGATTTCCACATGTATAAGGTCTCGTATGTTCTTTGAAATGTCAATAGCTTTTTCATCTACAGGAAAATAGAGCTGATCATCTAAGTCAATTAAAGCATCAACGTTGTCATCCTCTGCTTCACTCATTCCAAAAGTTTTGGATTTGTCCTCTCCAAAGATCACACCCATGTTTATGGTCTGTGGTTCTTGGATGGGTTCCTCACATAATAAAAGTGAGAAGTCAGAGTAGACACTCTGAGCAGCCGGCTCACCACACCTGCAGTAACGGAAAATTATAGGAATTACATATTTAAGGGCTCAAGACTGAACAACATAAGAAGATGGAAGTAAAAAAGCAGTTCATGTGGAAAATCAATAATAAAATAAGAGTTCTTTACGCCAGTAATACACGTATCTTATCTTACTTACTAAACTGGGGCCACCCAAGAAGACGTGCAGGGGCTACAGCACAGTAAGGAGGTCATAGGGAAACGCACGGGGAAGAGAGAAAAGAGCAGAAGAGTGAACATTTAGCACCAGAACTTATTTGTCATGTTTCTTCAAGAATTATATTTGATTGCCAACAAACTCCTCAATGCACAAGCGACAATCTGATACTTAATCTATTTGATATTCTAACAAACAAGAACAGTCTTACACTTGCACCTTATTATCATTTACTATGCTTCAGCCACAGTTCCATAAGTTAGAACTTAATGCTTGGCCAAAAATACAACCAAGGGAGACAAGAACTCAGCTCAACAAGAATCACCGGGTAAATCTTGTAGTTTCCATATACATAGAAGCAGCTGGTTCCGCTAGTCAGATAGGATAACGGGCGAATCATTTCCCCGTAACCCCTGGCTACAGATTTAGCAAGTCACATAGCTCCAGTATTTTGCAAAGAATAGTAATTGATTTGGGGTTAAAATTGCTTTAACTTCTTCTTTTATTTTTTTTAAATGAAAAGGTCCAATCACAAAAAAGAAAACTGCATTATTCATGAACAGTTAAAATACAAGTTTTCATTCCTGGGAAGGGGCATATTAACATAACATGGCCATGGGACAGTATCAGGTGTTTCCCATGTTTGGTAGTCTCGGCAATACAACAGGAGCAATGAATCTCCCACTCCAATACGCCGTTCAGTGATAAACCTTCAACTTCAATAGTGCAGTCATCGACAAGAGTTCTTATTAAGATGAATTTTACGGACTTGTTCTGATAATTTTTAAATTTTCATCACCACTGCACAGGGACAATGGTTCCAACAGTCCAAGTTAGCTGCCTCCCACACTCGAATTTCTAGATTTTTCCCCCTTTCCAGTACCCTTCCAGGCTCAACCATGTCATTTTGTCACAATCAAACATAATCCCTTCTCCAGGTTAGGTTCTGGTTGTTCGGGTCTAACAAATATAAACCCTATGCTTAACAAGAAAATTCAGGGGAATCGATAATCTTGAGTGATCTTTATGCTATGACCAGTGTTTTCATCCAATAAATTTACTCCGCGATATCCAAATGTACTAATTTTGGTGTTATCGAAGTCCAATCCTACAAAAAGCACAAAATTACATACACCAAACCCCCCCCAAAAAAAAAGAATAAAGAAAGAAAGATAAAAAAACCTTTTCCAGTCTCGGGACATCCATAGCTCACCAAACTTATATAGAATGTAGCATTTTGTTCATTGCAACTCAATAACACAACTAAATTTCGTGCAGCAGCCCACATTACCAAACGTCACCATTGCTAATAGCACGACTAAATTTCTTCCACCAGCCCATATAAGCATACAAGTAAAAATATCATACGAGCATAGAAGCATGAAAAAATTCACTCCAGCAACAAAATCAAGACTACATATAGATAAGGGGAAAAAAACCTGTTGCAATTAAGAGCAATGACAGTTCTAACAATTCCATCCAGCCTCAGCTTCTGCTTCCTCCTCGTAACATCTGCCGAAATCAAAACCGGCGTCCCGTCCGGATAATCTTTCACGGACTTCAATACCCGCAAACCCATTTCGGAAGCCCGAATTTTGGACACATCCGAGGAAACCTTTCCTAAGCCCAACCTCTCAAGAGTAGTGCAGTACTCCGAATGCGAAACGCCCGCGTTCCTTTTGTACATAACCGCGCCTTCCCACGGACTGCCCTCTTCAACATCTTTCTCAATTTCTTCGTCTCGGAATTCCCAGTCACTGTCAAGTGGTTTTTCGGAATGGGTGGCGAAATGTAAACTACTGCTGCTGTGGGTCTTCGTGGGGATTAAATTTGATGGAGTGAATGGTTTCTTCAGAATTGCGTTTTTGGGAGAGTTCAGTTTGAAGGGCTTGCAGGGTTTTACATATTGGTGGGAGTTGAATTGGCTGGGCGGGGAAGAGAGAAGGGGGTTGGTGGAGGGAGCGGCGATTGAGCGGTGCATTTCGGGGGTTTAAGGCCGTGGGTTTTGGGGAAGAGATTTCAGTCCATTCCATCAAAGATGGATTTTTTTCCGATAAATAAGTTTCTATTGTTATTGTTGACCATAAAAAAAGACAAACCTTATAAATTATGAATATTAAAGTTTAAACCTAACTGGTGACTAATTTCATTATTAAGAATCATTAATCGAGAATCATCATTCTCATATTTATATTTATAAAATTTAAAATTTTAATATAAATAAATACAAGTACATGAATAAATAAATAAAATTATTTTCATTAGTATCAAATTTTTTTTAAGTAATCATTGACTTAATAAAAGATTTTTTGAATTTGATCACCGAGGATTAGTAATATTATTATCTTTCTTACCAAAATAAACGGTAAGTTGTCATTAATTAATGGGTAAAATTGATTTCACCTAATTATACTTAAATTTTATCTCACTTTATTTTTTGTACTTTTAATTGCATCAACTTAGCCCCCTTAGATTCAAATTTTGTCTCTCTTTACCTCATATACTTTTAATTGCATCACTTTATTTTTTTGTACTCTCAATTTTGTTTTATTTACTTTAACACCATTAAAACCTTTTCTATTAGCAAACCAAGCAAAAATGGTTATGTCATCATATTTTAATAATTTATTAATTGAGTTTTTTTAATGGAAATTATTTTTTCTTCTAGAGACGTGCTATTAATATATAATGCAAGTTTTTGATATATTTGTAATGCAGTTAATAATGATGTTTAGGCTTCATCTTTTCAGGATTCAACTTGGAGTTTTAAATTTAATAGTGATATCCAGGCTTTATCTTTTAATATATTTGTAGTGCAATCAATAATGATATCCAAGTTTCATCTTTTCAACATTTAGCTTAGATCCTCCAAAATGCCCATGCTTCAGTATTTTTTTGCCAATCACTCCTAGCTACTCTTCTCTTATATCTTAAATACATAAATTTATACAAAATAATATTAAAATTAAATTTAGAGATCCATGTTGAATATTGAAAAGATGAAGCTTGGACAACATTATTGACTTCACTACAAATATATTAAAAACTTGCATCATATATCAATAGTACATCTTTAGAAGAAATAATGATTTTCATTAAAAAAAACTCAATTAATAAATTATTAAAATATGATGATATAACCATTTTTGTTTGGTTTGTTAACAGAAATTAAAGAAGTTTTAAAGGTGCTAAAGCAAATGAAGCAAAATTGAGATTACAAAGAGGAAAAGTGCTGCAATTAAAAGTATAGAAGGTTAAAGTGAGATAAAGTTTTAGTATAAAGGGTAAAGTAAATTTTACCCTTAATTATTGAATGACATTATCTTTTTACTTATATGTGTAATTCTTAGAGTTTACACGTGAATACCCAAAATATTTGTACTTGTGCAGGGAAAAAAAAAGATCTAATATTTTTTTACGTTATGATATTTTATCTTAATTTTTTTAAATTGAAAATTATCTTACCAATATATTTAAATAATGACAAGATTTTTTATCACCATATGTTGGAAAATATGATCATTAATAATAAAATTGAGTAATTGATTGATATCGCTTCACACTTTTACATGTGAAATTTAATGTTTAAAATCCAACAAACTCTAAATATATACATTTGCGTGTAGATAAATTGTAAAAATGTTTTGAAAAACATAATCTAACAATTTTGAGTCAAACAAGAGCTTTGTTATAAATAATTCCTTTTTGTACTATAACCATCCGTTGTGATATAATTATTGGGCCATTTTACAAATAATATTTATATTTAGTATAATTAATTAAGTTAAAAAGTTTTACACTATTACATTTCTTGAGATTGTGAACATCAAAGAAATCAAATTTATTCATTATTCAAAAAATGGTGATAAATTATTAATTTATTATTTAAGAATTTTCAATTATTATCGTATAAATCCTGAGACACGACGTTATATGTCCTTGTCTAAACACGCGTTTTCTTGTCCCCTCATGTGGGAGAATCGCTAAAATTATTTGAATGCGCCTTTTCCCCTGCAGGTTGCGGAGAAAAGGGGAAGGTCGTTAGAGCGATTTAGAGATTCCGGTGGGTCGAAAATGTTGCTCGCAGTTTTGATCGCCAACTCCGAAGGCAATATTCTCGTCGAACGGTAAACTCACTTTCTGTGTCTAAAGCAAAAGCCCACAAGTTTTACTATTTCCAAGTTCTATGCAGATCTTTGTTTACTCACATCTTTGTATTCTGATCTGGGCTGTATAGTTTTTGATTTTATTTCAGCTTATTATTCTGTCAAGAGTAGTTTATATTCTTACCAGAATTAATTTGGGTCTTTCTAAGATTTAAGAATCTTTATACTCTTTGGGCTTTTGTTTAATTTGAGGTACATATTTCCGTCTGCATAAGATCGAGAAGCTGTTTTGAAACGAAAGGTAAAGTCTTTAATTATTTGTTTTGTTTTTGGATGTCGTAGTTTTAATGGAGTTCCAGCAGAAGAACGCTTACACTGGAGATCTTTCTTGGTAAAACTTGGAGCAGAAAATCTTAAGGGAGTCAAGAATGAGGAGCTCCTTGTTGCCAATCACAAGTATGCAAAGATTTCTTTCACTTTTTCCCTTGTTTTATGTGAATTTCTTTCTTGTGGGTAGAATCTTGATTATGCATGCTTATGAGCAATTGTTAGTCAAACTTGGTATCAGCTCTTGAAATTCTCAATTCATAGAGCTTTAATAAGTTGCATAGTTGTTGATTTGGGATATTTGGTCTTTGCTTGAAGTAGAAATGTTGAAATGAGAAAGGCCAAAGTTGATTGTTGTGTTGAAAACTTAGTATTTGCTTGTGCTTGAATTGCTAAATTATTTTGAGCTTGAAGTTTCACCAATTTTATGATCTCATGTGTCACTAAGTTTGCTGCATATCATTTGTTGGCCAGGCCAATTTTGAATTGAATCTAGATTTTCAATTCGTCTCTGCCTTTTTCTCTGTCAACTTTGGTTTGGTTTAAAGTAGGTTTTAGTGTATATGATTCAAGCTATTTGCTGAATCTGAGGATTTGCAGTGGTATCAACCACTGCATTCATAAATAAGGCACCATATATTCCTATTATCCTCTCTTTTCATCTGTTGTGGCTGTTTTCTGGTCTTCTTTCTGTGTGTGTGTGTCGAGGGACTAGCTTATGGAATTTGTTCCTGTCTACATGTGGGAATTCAACCATCTTCAGTTCTGTAAATGAGCAGAGTCTCCATGTAAGAAAATTATGGAAAGAACAGGCTTTTGGGCTTTCATAGGTCACATTGTTTATTTGCAGTTTCTTGTAATAAAGGGAGAAAAAATTAGGACGTTGTACCCTCAAGAAATTCACAAATAAAGGAATAGGGAAAAAACAATCCACTTTTTCTGTTTTTTTGTTGGAAGCTTATGAACGCCATTTATTAAAGCAATGCACTCATTACCTGTGGTTTTTATTTGTATTCTAATTGCATACATGTTATTTTTCTGTTGTACAGGTCTGTGTATATTGTATACACAGTGCTTGGGGATGTCAGTGTATTTGTTGTTGGCAAGGATGAGTATGATGAACTTGCCTGTAAGTATAACATTCAGATGCTTTAGATTTATGCGATTAGATTACAGCATCAGGAATGAATAAGTATGACGAATGTGCTATTAATAACAATAGATGTAGTGTAAGTAGGGTTATTTGGATGAATGATTTTGTTTTGCAAATTAAGGATATCAAATCCATAATAATTTGTCTGGGGGATTATCAGTTACTGCAGATATTTAACACTAAAGCAAACATTCCCTGTTTTGTGTCAATTCTTATCAGTTCAGATTCATTTGAAATAGTTCTTGTAATATAAATTCTTCCATCTGAACCCCACCTAAGAAAATTTAACACTTTATTGAAACTTTGATCCTTCATTGCATCAAGATTGAAATTTGTCCATTGTATGTGAATTTTCTGGATTAGTTTGGTATGGGATGGAGGCGTGGGGTTGGGTTATTTGTACTACAGGTAAATAAATTCATATGTTTTTAATTTGGATTCTGATGGAAAAACTTTTAATTCAAGCTTACTTGAGGTTGATAACTTTTCATTGACATCCTTTGATCCGCTATTTTATTTATGTATTTTTCTTTTCTGTCTATTTCATAAAAACCAGTACTTCGTGACAAATGTCATATACAAATACGGACCACTTCTTTCTTTTTCTGTTTTGTCATGCGTTGTCTCATTCTTGGTTTTTCTTCATCTAGTGGCGGAAGCTATCTTTGTCATAACCTCAGCCCTGAAGGATGTATGCGGAAAACCTCCAACTGAACGCCTTTTTCTCGACAAATATGGAAAAATATGCTTGTGCTTGGATGAGATTGTCTGGAGGGTGAGAATATTTACTGTCTTCTCACCTGTTCTTAACTATAGTACTATGATACTGTCATATTCCAAAAATAAATCCTAGAACATCTTTCCTGAAATGATCTCCATTCTTACATTTTCTTTTCTTGAAGGGTTTGTTGGAGAACACCGACAAAGATAGAATCAAAAGACTTATACGACTGAGACCACCAACCGAGTTCTAAGTAATGCGCACCTCACCTTCTCTACTGTATGAAGAGTTACAAAACCTTCTCTGATGCTGCATTCATGATTTCTTGTTTTTTCGGTCTACAATATCACTGTGCTTATCTTGATTACATAGATTGTATCAAAGAATTTTTAGTTCCTTGAAAAGGGAAGAGATTGTTGTACTTGAGCCCTGGTTATGCTTTCCACTGATGAAGTTTCAAAGCTGCTTTTAGCAGAAATTATGGATGGGCACAATGTTTTTGGACATTTATGTATTAAGGAATCCATTCTTGCTTGATATCTAGAATCATTAATGTCATACTTCGACTCTCATGAGCAAGCATTGTCTGAAGGTATCATAGGTTGATGCTTAGCTTGACAGTTAATGGTTAAGTGAGTCCATGGTTGATTATTGGTTACTTTAGAATAAGATAGTTTGATCTGCTCTACTTTTATTCGCATACTATAATCAATTATTAACTATTTTGCGCTAATATTTCAAATGTTATGATGGGATTGCGCATTGGGAGTTATTCGATATTTTCATTAAGAAACTTCAAATCTACAGTTCAAATCTTCTTTATCACAATAATATTGGAGTTGGAAATTGGAAAGCAATGAATATTAGTGCCAATTGAAATTTATATATAAAATTTCTTCTTAAATTCATTTTTTAATATACAAGTTCAAATTTGTGTAACATAAGAATATTGGTGCCAAATGCACTGAATTATTGAAGTTATTTAAAATTCTTATCAAAAGTCCTTAACCTTTTTATTTTTTTTTAACAAAAAATTCGTTCTAAGTTCTACTTGAACCTTACCCTTGCACATGTGAGGTCGATACTATTCAACACACAATATGCAACATATTGATGCTAATTAAATGAAAAAAATAATTTTTAGATTTTTTTATATCATAATCACTTATTTTTTTATACATGCAGCATATTAATTAATGTTAATCTGTCCTATTGAGGTTCATCTGATTTATTGTGTAATTCATATCTCAATAAAGTTAATTGTTGTAAATTCATTATAATAAGAAGTTGGATATCAAAAGTTCAAGAAAATCCATGATAAGAGCATGAATAATATTGTAGAAGATCTAGAATTCCTTTCTCAATTCCTTGTAAATAATTCTCAATGTAATAATCATTTTATACATTCAATATATTTAGATAATAGTGATAAAATGACTCTAGTCCTTTTTTATACTTACTCCCTATTTTGATTGGTATGTTGAAGGTAAAGTTTCAAGTGATTAATAATCTCTTAAGAATTCATTATAAATGCATATGACATATTATAATTTAATTGTATTGTATCAACCTGAATTATGAAGTTGAACGCATATATATACCCACATATATAGTTTTTTCAAAAAAATTAGACTTGAATGAAATAAAAATAAGTTCAATTTTCAAAAGGGCACAATTTTTGTTTTTTTTAGTAATTATAATAATGAATTTATTTTTTCAACAAAACAATATTATTTTATAATTAAAATCGAATTAATTAAATTAAAATATAAATTATACATTATTAGTTCATTCAGATTCGAAATCATAATATCTCATATAATAGAAAAAATTAATATCATGTAACCATCATCCACTCGACGAAAGGCACAATTGAGGGGCTATATGGTGTGCAAATTTGTTTACATATGCAATTTACCTTCACTACTACAATGGTCATCTGGATCAGAGTTGTGATCCAAGCGACGGCTCACTGCCTCAACCCTTAGGCAGAAAAGAGTCCAAATGACACACAGAACGATGACGACTCTTGCTTGCTTGACCGCAGTGGGTCACTCTGAATCTATTGCAAAGAAACAATTTTAACCGACAAACAAACGGACAAACAACAAACTCAAGCTGATCAATAAATCTGTCTGTAAATGAACCGTTTGGTATAGTCTCTACCCTGCAGATTTCGTAAAAAGGGTTTTAGGTTTCTGGGTTCGGTGAAAATCATGGGAGCCCTGTTTTTTCTGCTAATTTTTGCGTTCGTCTTCTCTTCTTCTGAATCAAGATCGATAATTCCACGCCCTCAGCCTCAATCATCCCTCAAAATCAACACAACCCAGGTTCGGGAATTAGTGTTTGCGTTTGTTGGGCTGTGGAAAATTTACATTTACTGGGGAAAAAATGGTTCTTTTTTTTGTTTTAGAGTGCACTTTGGTACTGATATTCTTTTGTCGTGTGCAGAACGCAGGAACCTGTTCTTTTACAGTAAGCATAAGGACCAGTTGCTCTTCCACTCGATACACAAGGGACCGTATCAGTCTATCGTTTGGCGATGCCTATGGAAATCAGGTTCCAATTTCTAGTTGAAATCTCCACTGCTAATTTGAGGGAATTTATTGATTACACATATTTTCAATTTTTATTGCTGGCTTAATATTTTTTAAGAGAGACAAATGAGAATTAAGTTCTTGGAGGGGATTTTCTTTTTCTTTTTCTTTTTCTTTTTCCCCTTTTTTTATCCAAAAAAAAGGTTCTTGAAGGGATTTTATCCAGCTCTTTGCCTATTATTGGATTCCATTATCGAAATATATTACTTCAACCTGTAATGGAATGAAGCCACTGAGCCCAAAAGTAGAGGTATATATAACTTGAATTTGGTCCCATCAATTAGGCCTCATTAGCAAGAAAGTCTTTGTGTTCGGCATTATGTGATTTTAGCCCAGAGTCACCTCACGTGTTCATGCGATGGATTTGTACTGCGAGAGCAAGAAAGGGAGTTTATTATACTTGCCAGAAAGCTAGTGACTAAGAATTTGCAATTTAAACATCCCATCTTCTTACCAAGTTTGGCTTTCACCAGTCATTTGTTTGATTCTTGATTTCAATTTCTAGGTTTATGCACCAAGACTGGATGATCCTCGTACAAGGACATTTGAACGATGTTCGGCTGATACATTTCAAGTATATGGACCATGTACATACCAGATATGTTATTTGTACCTCTACAGAAGTGGCAATGATGGATGGATGCCGTATGATGTAACCGTCTCAGGATATAATACAAAGCCAGTTACTTTCCATTATGATGTGATTGTACCTAGAGATACTTGGTATGGATTTAATTACTGTTCTGGCACTGGAACTGCTTCATTAGCAATGAAGTAAGGTTAACTTTTGTCATGTAAAATATGCCACAACTGATGTAATGAAACTGAGGTTTGTAAAATATGATTTAAATTTCGTTTTTTTCGAATTCACCTGTTCGAATTCTTGCATCAGATTCTGTTGAGGTATGTTGTTTTTATTTTTCCTTTGTAGTGGTATTCATGAAACTCATGGAAGTTTTAGTAACTAAAAAAGTAGATGAATAAATGGAGAACTAGAACAATTAAGATAGAAAACTCTTTTGTTTCAGTTCTCTTTTGTCCTTCGATCAGATAAGAGTTGATATTAGTTACATGGCAACAATGAAGAGGTGCTCAAGAAAGGCTGCCCATTGCCTTTGCTTTCTCCCTGAGGATGAATTTCTGAACCTTACCGGTTGAGGTTTTTGGCAAATCTTCAAAAACGACAGTCCGGGGCGCCATAAAATGAGGTAGATGATCTCTACAGAAGTTGATTATCTCTTGAGAAGTAAGCTCATATCCTTCCTTCAACTTCACAAATGCGCAGGGTGTCTGCCCCCAGTGATTGTCCGGACGTGCTACTACGGCTGCCTCAAGAACTGCTGGATGACGGTACAGTACCGTTTCCACTTCAACTGTGCTTATATTCTCCCCACCGGAGATCACAATGTCTTTTAATCTGTCTTTGATTTCTATATAACCATCCTCGTGCTTGACAGCAAGATCACCACTTCTGAACCATCCACCGGCGAAGGCTTCTTCTGTGGCTTTTAGGTCTTTTAAGTATCCACTCATCACAGTATTCCCCCTAAACATTATCTCACCGATTGTAACACCATCTGCGGGTACACTCTTCATAGTGACAGGATCTCTAACATCAACTTCCTCCAGACCAAAGTGCTCCACTCCTTGTCGTGCTCTGAGCCGTAGCTGTTCTTCCCGAGGCAAAGAATCCCACTCGGGCTTCCACACACACGATGTGCCTGGCCCATATGTTTCCGGAAGCCCGTACAAGTGAGAGACTCTGAAGCCAAGCTCCTCAATCTTGTCAAGGATCGGTGGCGGTGGTGGTGCACCACCAGTCATTATTTCAACCTTGTGAGGCAATGGCTGCTTATCACTTGAATTTATGATCATGTTTAAGACTGTTGGAGCTCCACCCATGTGGGTGACCTGGTTAAGTACTATGCTGTCAAATATTTCCCTTGGGGAGACACGCCTTAGGCAAACATTGGTGCCCCCCAGAGCCGCCAAGCCCCAAATCAGACACCATGCGTTGCAGTGAAACATTGGCACTGTCCAAAGGTAGACAGGCATCGAGGTCATCCCATGAAGGGATGTCGTCGCAAGGGCATTCAGGTATGCTCCTCTGTGGTTATAAACCACCCCTTTGGGTCGAGATGTCGTCCCAGAAGTGTAATTGACACTAATAGGATCCCATTCGGATTTTGGCCGCCTAACGGCATACTCCCTATCTCCGCTAACCAGAAGAGTCTCATACTCATATGCATCAGGAACAGAGTTGGATTGAGAAGGGGAATTTTGTTCGGAAATTACCACAAGAATTGGTGGTTCAACGTTGTTTTCTGCTAGAAGATCAAATGCTCCTCGTGCAATGTGAAGCAACTGATAATCTACGAAGACGATCTTCGCTTCCGAATGCTCCAGCAGAACTGACACCATAGACAAATCGTGCCGTGTGTTTAATGTGCAAAGAACTGCCCCAGCCATCGGCACTGCAAAATGCAATTCTTGCATCGCCGGTATGTTCGGGGCCAGAGTTGCTACCTGTCCAAATCATATAATTTTTCACATTAACTGAACCAAGACCCATTCAACCAAGAAGTGGAATCACAGAAAAACATGATGAAAAACTGAGACATCCGAGGAAACTGCAAAATTCTTACCACATGGCCGCGAGAAATCCCCAACCGGGACAAGGCAGAAGCCAGCTTGAGACATCTCAGAAGAGTCTGTTCCCAAGTGAACTTCAAAGAACCGTAGACAACTGAAGTTCTATCTCTGTAAACCTTTGCAGCTCTCTCCAGAAAGCTTATGGGCGATAAGGGGGCGTAGTTTGCCGGGCATCTGACGAGACCCTCCATTGATTTCCACGATGAAACTTCAAGATCTTCTGATAATTCAGACAATTGACGAGAATTTTGTAAAGGGTGGACTTTCTTAACGCCATTGAAGAACCACCGTGGGTTCATTAAGCCCCTCCGCCGGAAAAAGTGGTTCATGACAGTGATATTCTAATAGACAGAGAAGAACTAGGTGATTATAAAACGAGGGATTTGCAGCAGATCATTAACGTGGGGAGAACAAATACGTAGATAATGACAAGAAATTTCGAAAGGGACACTGTTTGGATAAGCAACTGATGCATGCTCTTGGGGACTTTAATAATAATTGTCTCTATTTGAAATTTGTTCTTCAACATTGAAAAAGAGTAAAAAATAAACCCCAACCTTTTGGTGCCAATGAATTTATTAAAATTAATGCACAATAAAATTGCAGTTTTCTTCTAGTGCCAATAAGAACATTATGGCTTGGACAACCAACGGCATCTGAACTTATTACTGTATTCTATATGCGGAAAAGCGCGTGGCTACAGTGGCCGGCGCGTGAAAGGATTTTTTTGGTTTTTCTTCTCTCTTTTTTTTTTTTGGCCTTTTCATTTGCTATTAAATTCCAATTAATTCTAAAAAATAAGGAAAAAATCTGCCTCAAATGTATGGTGAGAGTGGTGCATCGATTTTGGTGAAAAAAAACAGAAGGTGAAGATTGTATATTTTCATATTGAAGGGAGGGAGTATTATTCTGAAAGAGAAAGTGCTGGTTTTGGTAATTGGGGTTTTCATCAGGTATTTTTTTGCTTCTCTTCTTCCTCTTTTTTCTTTCCTTTTTTTTACGCCTTGTTACTTTTCCTTCGTTTTCTTGGGGAAGTAAGGGCTGTTGGGTTTGCTTTTGGTTGTTAAACGTTGATTTAGGTTCCTTTGACAAGAGGATTTTGAGGAATTTAGGAAGATCTATTTATTTGTAGGAGGGATTTTGTGTAGATGCTCCAAGTAA
>JACGDI010005255.1:137522-176240 GCA_014898725.1 Jacaranda copaia | reverse complement strand
TTTACACCCCTAATCACGATAATCAATCCAATTTAGGAGAAAAACCCCAACTCCAGTCAATCACTTTGCTTAGAAAGTTATTCAATTCAATAGTATCACAAAGTTTGTAAGATTTTGATTGTTTGGAATGTAATAGGAACTTGAAGTAATAATTAGTATTACATAAAAAAAGATCATTACATATTACAAGACTAGCTAGGCAAGATTATTTCCTATGCAAACAAAACAACTAACATATGACCAAACTGTCATTCTTGAAACCTCAATACAATATTTCCGCCCACTTTTTTGAAGTCCTACCTCGTACCAGCCTTGCCTTCATTTCCTTTGGCGTTTTGAGCCCGACAGCAGCAGCCTCACTTTCCCCTTCAATTTCCCCTACTTTATTGCCCTTAAACGTTGGAATTCCAAGCTTTTTCCAGCTGAAATAGTTATACCCTTTCTTTTTCTCCGACAGCTTCTCAATCTGCCTTTCCATGTTCATGCACTGGCTCTGGAGCCTAAGAACATCCTCTTTCAGCATCTTGATTTCCATCTGCTGTGTGATCATTTCACGCTTCGAGAGGCACCGGGCTGGGCCGTCAAGCCCGAATGCCGGGCTGAGTGTGCTGCTCAAGGATCCGCTCCAATCGATGTGCTTGCTGAGTTTGGTTTGCTCTGAGAGGAGGACTTGGATCACAGCCCGAACTGGCAGCCTCTCATTGTGAGATGCATGGAGGGATGCCTCTGCTGAAAGCTTTCTGGTGTCTATTAGACTACAAAGTCTCTTTCTCTCTTGCTTTGACAACCCTGGATGTGCCTACCCAATAAGAAGTGACAAAACACAATAAATACAGAGTAATGTATAACAGAAATAATTCAATCCTCTTATCTTTATTTTTTCTTTTTTCCAAATCAAAATATCCATAAGTCGATATGCCATCAGTTAGCAGAATTTCGTCTTTGCCTTCATGTGTGTCTTTTTTATGCATGTTGGAGTTGACCCAAGATAGATCCAAAAGAGACCTGCAATCCTAACTTTCCATCAAATGCATGTGGATATATCCTCAATGCCAAGGAGGATTGACGGGATAGGCACATATAAGTATAACAGGCTCAATTGACGGGATAGGCCAACATAACAGACTCTTTGTAAATAGTGATACATAATGTGACAATGGTAAAGCAACATATTGTTCTACTTGTTTTTTATATTTCAATCTGTTTTCTTTTTACCTCCTTATTACTTAAACTTTAGAGAGTTTTTGTCAAGAGAACGTCCCTAACTTGTGTTGATGAATTCAAGTTTTGACCCTATAATCCATCCGATCATTCAATCATTGGATCATGATTATCGGATCTAGCTAATAGACTATCCAAGTGAGACTTATTGAACTAGTTAACACCTATATATCACTATGTGTATTATATATATACATATATCATACACCAATTTAATGGACAGCAGAAAAGATATTTCCGGCAATCTTTGTCTCTTCTTGCATTGTTAGAGTGAAAGACATCTATCATATACATGAGATTGCCTAGGAAAACCTTCAAACCTTGGTTTCTTCTTGCCGGGAGAAAGGTATGCATCATACACATGATATTGCCTGGGAAAACCAATATTCTTAACTCTTTAGCTGAAGAATCTTGCACAGGTGACTGCACAAGAATTTTGTAGTCTACATTTTGGTACTTATGGGCCTCTAAGGGTCCACTTTATCCAAGTTATGACAAGAAAATGAGATTTCCCAAAAAGCAATCCCTTTCTACTCAATAGAACTAAGTATTAGGATATCCCTAAATTAGGGCCTCCCGAGATGGGGTCTTAATCCTTGATGTCTATGTTTTTTGTCTGAGGATTGACAGTCAAGAGTGTTAAAGAAATGGATATTGGGTGTAACTTAACCCCAAAAATTAAATCAATAAATGGTGATTGTTCAAAATTATATATAGATATTATAATTTATTTATTTTATCAATATGGGATATGAATACATTCCGCGCACATCCAAAAATGAACATCTTAAATATGGACACCATGAAATGAGTGGCCAACAACACCCAAAATTTGCATTACAAAAAATTATGACATCAATTACAATTTAAAAATTTGTAATTTTAGCTATAAAATTGGTCCAACTAAATTCGAACCAAATGCAGCTAATTCTCATCACAATTATTTTTTTCTTTATACATACTAATTTTTCAATGAATAATCCACAACTAATTTATTAAGTATTGAAGATATAAAATTACAAATTAATAGCTAATAAATTTTATAACTATAATTTATGTGTATAACTTATGTGAAAAGAGTTCAAAACAAAAATCATTACTTGACAAGAATGTCAATGTAGTTTTTCAAAATCAGGAAATTTTTGGTAAGAAGGCCAAACTTCACAATTTTATAAGTAAATAAAGAAAAGCTAGCATGACTTACCTTGAAGTATATATCAACGGCGCGATAAAGCCCATCATCCGTCGAGCGAGCATGGCTGGGGAGGGTACCGGCAAGCGCAGCAAATTCCGGCAACGTCAAATAGGCATCCACAGCTGCTTCAGCAAGATAAAAATCCACAAGCTTAGCCACCTTCATTAGGGCAGCCCCACTCCTCGCGACATCCTCAGACTTCACAAACTTTTCCACCAGCCGAAGAACGAGCTCAAAATCGAGCAATGTCGTACAAGTGTGGCTAAAAGATGGTATCATCAACTCCCCTAGCGAGGCCTGATCGAGCTGCCAAGAAACGCGCTTCTCAAGCTCGGCGCGATGGGCGGCCTCCACGCCGACCATCTTAGCGACGCGTAGAAGCCTTAAGAGGAAGTTGCAGGGGATGGAGTCCTTCTCCGGAGGGAGAACTCTGACGAGGGTTTCGATGAAGAACTTCTTCTTCATCCAGGAATCGGCGATTCTTTCCGCGGAGTCGTCGTCGACGGTGGAAATGGCTGCTCTTTCTGCGGCCTTGGCGTCGCCAGCTAGCTCGGGGAGCAATTTGGAAGCATAATGTGTGATGACAGAACCGATTAGGTCCGGCCGGACTCCTTTACCCTGGATTTGTCTGAGAGTTTCGATGAAATTGTCTGTGTCCGAAATGCAGGCGTACTCGTCGAACCAGGATTTAGCTGGAAATGTTGGTGACTTGGGGGATAATGTGATGGATTCTGGGAATGGCGGATTGTGCATTTTGGCGGAGTGGATTAACTAGGAGTACTTGATGGTGAGAGCTTTTCTCAAGTGATAATGTGAAATAGGTTTTTGCAGTCAATGTTGTTGCATAACTTAATAATATATAGCCGCCGTCCAACCGAGTGATTTTTAATTCAGTAACATTCATTTATAAAGTGTGAAGTCGAAATTTTAAATTTAATATATTTTTAATATACATATGAATAAATAAAAATAATGATATATAATTAATGAATAAAGAAAGGCATTGGGCATGATTAATTTGAGAATTTTCTTCTAGTCATATGAATTTAATGTTACTTTGAGTAAGATTTTACCTATAATCATAAATTATTTAAAATCATTGGGAGTTTTTAACAAAAACTTTAAATGTCGAATAATAGATACAAATTAGAGAGTAAAAAAAGTATGTAATTACACACCTTTAAAATGTGATAATAAGAATATTGATATGTAGTGCCATATTTGACGTGTTCTAAGTTGATATTGCCTCTTTTAAACTATTCATTTTCTTAAAATCAGATTAACGATATTATCGAATTATTAATCGATGCATATTAAGGACCATATAAAGTGACATTTCAAAAAATGTTCAGACTTGGAAACACATTGTTCCTTTTCATGATTTTTTGGCAATTATTAGCTCATGAGTATGCGAATTCACATTATTTTTTTTGTTTATAAGTTAAGAAAAAATTGTATGCATGTCATTCGTGTAGATAAATTCTCAGGCATGTAATGTAATATACCAAGTACCACATGGCCAAGTCTAGGAACTGTACTTACACTCGACAAGAATGCCATTAAAAGAAATTAATGTTTTAAACTAATGTTCATTTTTTTTTTCCACACATTTTTCCTTGTCATTTATATGTGAACATTCGTGACGACACAAAAAGGATAAGAAATATTTGGTTTTGCAATGAATTTTCTTCTTCATGATGTAATAGAGAATAAGTCCATGGCTGTGTCATTGGATGGAATATTTTGCATTAAAATTCATTGTCCCTCTCCAACGGCTTTAAATTTTTATTTGCCATAGCAGATGTAAGCTGCAACTGAAAATGAGGCATCCATATGGACCACATCACTTCACGTCACATGGGACGAGCGAGTGTTGGAAATCAGTGCTTGTTTAATTATGAAAACTTTGGATAGCTCTTGCTTGAATTTAAGCCAAAGTATTTGCAACTATGCAAAAAAACATTTTTCCCCCCTTATAAAATAGGTAATTGGCTGAAAGCCTCCTATATTTTCTTCGATCGACGACAAATTCCTTCTAATTTTTTAAAATATTGTATTAAAATATGTTCGAAAATACTAATTTTTCATATTTATTAAAATCATGGTTGCCTGCATCCCTAATTTCTTCAACGAGCTGTTGGAGGACGCGGATGAGCCGTTGCAGTTCTCTCCTAATTAAAATGTCAAATTGAGGGGAGAGGGATGACATCTTCTTTTAAATGTAAGAAGAAAGGCAAATGTGTTTTTCTATGCCATCAAGAAGTTTTGGTATCAATTTATGATAAAAAAATAAAAAGAATAGGGAGGTTTTCAGTCAATTAGCTACCCTATCCCACCCAACATGTAAGATGGGATGTGCTGGTTTGTGTGCAGTGTGCCCTATTTCGACCTCAACAAAATGGCGGAAATTTGATGCCCCTGCACAGCAAGAGCGCACCCGCACCCGTGATGGTACGTGTGTGTGTTGTGAACGGGCAAAATGGTACTGTTATTTTAAGGGGCATTGTTAGATTTGGCCGATGGGATGATGAAAAGAACCATGTGGTATACAAATGGTGATGCCCTGTCCAGAACCAGACCAAGGACCTGTGAACTTGTCTGTATTTGTTAAGGCATTTAATGAAATACGTCAGAATTTTGTATTTTCTCAAGGGTACTCAGTACTCTGTCCCAACCATGGGTTCACAATCACAAGACAAAATCCTTGTTACTCTAGTCATAACATTAAAATATATATATAAATATATAAAATAAAAGAAGAAGGAGGAGGAGGAAAGAATCATGGGGTGATCTGGATGTGAAAATAATGAAATAGCTAATCTGTTACTTGGAAGTTTAGGGATGCAGTTTGCCTTCTAGGACGTTCTGCTAAAATTATTTAAAAAATCTTATAAATTCTTATATTTTATAAAACATTTTTGAAATTTATAAAATATTATATTTTTTTTAAAAAAAAAGTTACTAAAGTGTTTGAATAAAATAAAATTTTTAAATTTATAAAATGTTAATAATAATGATTTTGTAATTAATATAATCAAAATTAAATAAGCTTGTTAAAATTTTCAAAATAAATTAGGAGCTTTTTACTTTTTTAAAAAGAGCTTATAAGCCCCTAACACCTTATTTTAGAAGTTTATAAATTCTTTTTAAAAAAAAATTATCAAACACTTTTTACCATTTTATAAACTCTCAAACATCTTATAAGATATTTTGAGCAGTTTATAAGTTCACTCAAACACCCTCATTGTTGGAAGAAGCATAAGCAACGGGGAGAGAGGGCTAACTGAAACTCAAATACAAAACATTGCATAATTTGGAGCTTATGTAGATGCACCCACACCAACATACATACGTGAGATGAACACAAACTGCGATAACATAGAATTTTTAAAATTTTGAAAAGACGATATAGTTTCAATATGACTATCCAATATATATAAATATTTTTATTATATAACAACTAATATATATATATATGTGTGCATACATAGACAAACATTGATGTGCAATTCTTGAACTTAAACATTTAAACTCCATCAAAAGTAAATATTCCTCAAGACATTATTAAGTTTGTAAATAGGGACTCACTTTTTACAAAAGTACGTTATGAGGATCTCACTACGAGAAGAAATTATTTACTTCTTGCTCGAATGTCATCCAACCCAAACAAGAGAAGTTGATTCCTTGCAACCGCAATTTCTTCGCTTTGATAACCTCCGCGCCTTCTACTGCTAGGCCCAGTGGAAAGATCTTCCTCAATTGTCTTCTATTCTAAAGAATACCATCAAAAACTTGAGATTATGGGTGATAATTTGGACTAGGGCCATGGGCTCAACCAAATCATATAATTTTGAGTTGGATTGGATTGAGGCTTATTAATTTTGAGTTGAATCATATAATTTTGAGTTGGATTGGATTGAGGCTTATTAATTTTGAGTTGGATTGGATTGGGTTAAGCCTCAAGACTTTAAAAATGACTTTTAACAGGTTGGATTTAAGTTGATTTTGTTATATTTGAGTTAAAAATGATCTTAAATGAATTTAAAATGGTTTTCAGCAAGTTCAAAATAAATCCATTCAACAAATAAAGTAACACTTAATAAGTTTAAAAAATAATTTTGAATTAATAATTAAAAATCTATTTTGTCAAATTGTCATATTTTTGGATTTTTAATAATTTAAAAATTAAATCCAACCCATTCTAAATTCAACCCCATAAGTTCAAAGCAAACCAAACCCACCCATTTGGCACTCATACTTAAAATTGAGATTGATAAGCGGCTTAAAGCCTGTGACATGACCTAACAAACTGGCTCTATCATTTCAGCAGCCAAACCAAAATCTTACAAGGAAAAAAAATTAAGGACTTCTGGATAGAAAGTCCTAATCCAATGACCAAAACTAGTAAATCTTTCTATAAAAATCTTTAGTTATTCCTCCTGTTATGCAAGTAATGGGAAAATATGATCACACACTTCTAGTAGACGAGGGTTCAGACGAAGAACTCGACGGGTCGCCTCCTGTAGGGTTTAGAGTCGACTCACCGCTGAGAGAACCATTCCCGCTTTCGGTTGAAGACACAACTGGGATCTTCACAGCGGCTCTTTCCATCTCTTTCTCGAGCTCTTCTTCTTGCCTCAATGCAGTGAACTGGCCATCCAAGGACCGAGCAGCTCCCAACCATGCAAGAACGATTACAAGAAGTATGCCACCAAGATAGGGCGTCGAATTTGCAAGGGATCCAAAGGTTAAAATCATGAACTGCTGAATTAAGGCACCTCCAGACTTCCCCAAAGGATTGCAGACAACATCAATTGCTGCCTTCCCTTTAACCTGACACCAAGGTTAATTTAACTTGAGACAAAGGTGACTGGAGTAGTTTAAATTTAAAAGGTTCTTTGTTCTCTCTCTAAATTTTATGAAACATTTTATGATTTCTCGTGAGTTCTCAAGAACCTTCTAAGATGTTTGAAAAGCTTAAAACACTCAGACACCATCTAAATTGAAACTTGTAAAAACAGTTAATAGTGAATTATAAGTGTCCAAACCTTGGTGTCCTCATCCAAAGGAATGTAAGCCATTTCCTTGCACGGATCGAATAAGCTGTACTTGGCACTCTTACTAAAAATGTTCTGCATTGCTCCCACGTAAACAGCCGCTAAAAGTGGAGTCAGCCCAAATTTAGCAAGAGAAGGAGCAAGAGGGCCACCAAACAGAATCAGGGAGAAGAAGCCAACTCCAGTTAGAAGCAAAACGGTCGGAGTAATCTTAGCCGCCACTCCCCAACCATATTTGTTAAAGATCCATTGACTCAACAGCATCATAGTGAAAGTTGCTACTCCAGTAGCAGTTGAGAAGTCACCCATAAACGATGAATATTCATTTGGCGTTGGGAACTGTGTGATTTAGAGAGACAGGGAAAATTAATAAATTTAAACACACACACACACACACACACACCCCGGCAGATGGTAGAGATGCCAAACACCTAGTTTTATTTTACCTGAGCTTTAAGCTTTGATTTCCATGTAACCTCAACAAGGTTGATGCTAATACCATATGCCACCACCAAAGTAGCAAGGTCTCTTATATATCTTGAAGATACCAAAAATTTTATGCTCTCCATTGTCCCCATTCTTGGCTTCTCCTGACAGAGATAACGAATACAGTTAACAAACAACAGAAGTAACAAAATTGACATCCTAAAAGCAGACAACTAGACTGACCCAAAATCATAACTCCTGAGAGCCTGTTTGGATGTGTTTTCATATCCATTTTTTATTTTCATTATTTTCAAATTTTGAAAAGGTAGATAAAGAGAGATGGTTGAAAATAGTTTGTATTTGGATAAATAATAAAAAGTAACGATTGTATAATGAAAAATGGGTAGGAAAAATATAAAAGTTATTGGAAGAAGATATATAGGTTATTGAAAAATGTGTTGTGAGATAAAAATGAGTTAGAATTTTTGTGAAAATGAGGAGAAGTTGTTGATAGTTCTCCCAAAACATAAATTCACAAGAATAAAAATCAAGAGCATCCTTGCAGTCAATTACCTTCTTCTTCTGACTGCGGGTGGGAAGAGGAACATTATTATTCACCCACCAGTAAAGGAAACAAATTGTGAACCCCATCAGCACCACAATGCTCATCATTGCCTTCAGGGAGATGGCCCAACCATCAACCCCGGGACCCAAGCTTTGCCTCATTTGAGAGAAGAATTTCACAGTTCGACCAGAGAAAATAAGAGCAACATTTGCACCAAGTCCAAATAGAGGATAGAATTTCTTTGCTTCCTCAACAGTTGTAATCTGCGAATGCATTAGACTAGTGTTAAATGATCCAGTATTCTGTCATCATCTCATTATCTTCTGATAGTATCAATACAAACTATAGTGGGAACAATTTTCAAGAGACACAAGACATGCAGGCAAAAGAATGATAAACTTTTGATTCCATTATAATGTAAAGATGATTTTTCTTTCTGATCTCCTTCATCAGCGAAGGTAGGAGAACGACATATTGCCAGTGGTAAGTCAAAAGCACAGTGACAGCAATCTCGTCAGAAACATTACTTAGAAAAATTACACATCACTAAAGAGGAGAATAATTAAGCACATTTTAAGGGCAAAATTGTGAAAATACGTCTGTTGAGATCCTGTAATAATCTTTGTGCGGCAGAAAATGAATTGGTGAATATCTGATCAGCTGAGCACTAGTAATGCAATCTAATTTCACGCAGAAACTTCCAACTATAGAAGGGATATTCTTGAAAAAACAATAATTATGTCAAATATTTTCTTGAAAAAAGACAAACTTTTGCTAATTCAAACAATAACCAAAACAATCATTTTCTATTTACCGTTTGGTCAGTATATGTCAACAGGTATCTCACACACAGGACAAACAACAACAACAACAAAGGAATTAATGAAGAGATTATCAACAGTTGCTCAAACCATTTGTTTTTCATATCAAAGAAAGAATCCAGAATTACCAACCAAAAGCAAAACATATATAGATGATCTGAAAAACACATGCACACAAAAACTGTAATACGGAGACGAGACAATTACCTGATTAGCAAAACCCCAAAACAGAACTGAGATAACCACACTTCCCCAAAGTTCAGCCATGACATAGAACAAGCAGAAACTCCAGATTCTCAAAATTGCAAGAGGCCCGAGAAACCTCGGACCCAAGATATTCAGAAGGTTATCAGCAAGAGCTGTAGGGTGGAAATAATGGCTGAGAGGATACAACACAAATCCAAACGCCCCAAAAAAGGCTATAAATGGAAGAATAATAGAGTAAAAAAGAGCCTGCTTTGACAACACATTAGCTAATTTGGTGTACAACAGCATGAACCCCACAGCCATAGGTAAATTCACCCATGTTTTCAAGAAAGGTATAATTTCAGCGCTAGAACCTTTGGCTGTCACCACCAAGACATCCTTAGTGTCCCTGAGAATTGTGTAATTAAAAAGAATACAAAAAAACATCAACCCAAGAGGTATAATTTTCTTGAGAGTCGCCACCTCAATACCCAAAAACTTGGGCGATTCCTTCTCTCCGTACAAAGGCTTCCCATCAGCCGATGCTGCAGCAGCCTCAGCTCTACATATGGGATAATTTCTATTCTTTTGGTCAACCAAATGAGGTTTCAACACAAATCCTTGGAATTTGGAGAACCCATTAGGAGACAAAGAAGATCCATTAAAAACCCCTGATTTTGATAAGGGTTTTACAGTGCTGAATCTATACCTCAAACCCTGCGATGGCGGCTGAATGAAAGCTCTGGTTCTGGGGTTTGATGGTAATGAAAGAAGCCCTTTTGATTGTAAAACACCTTGCATTTCTCCACTCCCTCTCTTTCTCTTCTTGTTTCAACACAAAATTTCCTCGAGAAACTCACAAAGATTTGAGTTTTATGAAATGAACAGAACAGAGAAAGAGAGATGAAGAAATGGTGATAAGGTTGGGTGACGGAATGGAAGATAGTTTTGCTTACAGAGGGTTCGAGGAAGGCATACAAAAGGATGTTTTATATATAGTAAGAGGTTTTCACCTTTCCGGGTTCAGTTGTCTAATTTTGACTGAATTTTTATGATTAAAAAAAAAATCATTTAATTGATTAGAGTGATCTGAGTTGATGCTGAGTATTAAACAATTAATTTCTTGATTTTTAAAATAATTTCAACGGTTATGAATTAGCTACCATTATTCATTGGAAACACAGCTTTAAAATGTGATAAAAAATTAGGCAAGGAATCAAAAAGAGCTCTTAATTAAAGAAAAAGACAATTATATAAATACTTTCAATCAAAATTGATATAATTTGTACAAATTTAGGAGATATTTTAATTATTTATTTATTTACTGAGTAATTCACCAAATTCGTTAAAATTCAAGAAAAAATGAAATAATTTGAATATGGACATAATCCCATATATAATACATTTTCCTCTTGATCTTTGTTTTTGTTTTTTCATATCTTCGATTTTATATCAACATATTGTTGTCAATTTTTTTATTTTTTCATATGTAGGTATGTACATAGATTAATAGTTCAAATTTGAATCCTAAACTTTGCATATACAGCGATAATATTGGACCATTTAATTATTCAATTCATATTCAGTATTTTATACACTTAGCTTTATTATTTAATTGTTACCTCTCATTTGTTCTATTATTTCACTTTGTGATTTATTAAATGGGCTATATTTATTTTTATCTTTGATGTTGTAATGTTTTTTGGAAAGTCATTCGATTTCATTATTAGCGTATTAATTATTTTATTTCTATCATTTTCCTACTCATTTGAAATTTATAATTTTGTTGATCTCTATCTTTTATATGCATTTTTATGTGTACATTAATTTTACCCATACCCATTGGTAAAAGTTATAATTGATACATTATTTCCTGTAGTCTTTATTTATTTATTTATTTATTTATTTATTTATTTTCAAGTAGTTGTATTATTTATTGATCTCACTTTCAGCAAGATTTGACAACTTTTTTAAGACAAAAATTAAAAATTTGAATATAGGCATAATTTCATATGTGACTCAGTCATTTTTCATGTTTTTTTAATTTCTTTCTCATGACTTTTATTTTTCATTCATTAACCAATTTACTTAAACATATAATTATTAATTACATCCACGTGGTTCCAATATGTTCGATGATTTGTATTAGATTAAAAGGCTAATTTTAAATATTCTTATTTAATATAATATTCTTTTGGGTTGTTCATCTTTGATTTGATAGCATCTTTTCTTTTTCCCTTTTTCCCTTCCATTTTTTCTTCATGGCAAAGTTTGGTGGGAAGTAATTTCCCCATTCATACTCTATTTATTTATTTGCATTTACATTTTTTTTAAATAAATTTTAACCATAGCCATGGCTTCTCATAAAGCTAATGAATATAATAATTAAGTTCCATATAATTGGTTAAAATTTTAAATAAATAAATTTGTGGTTATTTTCGTTGAATTTTTATTGTTTTGTAGGATAAACACTAATCGAGATTATTAATATTTTATTCAAAATTAAAACATTTAAAGTAATAAAAAGATGCGTATTATAATACTAAACATTCTATCTAGAATATCATATTTTTCATTATTTTTCTTAACATACCCTATGTTACTTATTTTAATTTTGTTATACTTATAAAAATAATTTTTTAACACATAAATTTATGGTTAAAAATATATTTTTTAAAAGAATACCGGAGTTTTTTATCAGTTATTCTAGGTGTATAAAATAAGTATATATATTTTAAAAAAATAATACTACGTATTTTTTTTAAATTAAATAAATTTATATTGAATTAGAAAGAAATTAAGAAATTATAAGATAGAAGCTGAAGAAAAATAAAAGGGGAAAAAGACAAAAAGGGTAGCTACCAACAGAGGATCTTATGAGGATCCAACTAAAAAGTGCAAGGAAGGGCATGTGGATGTGGTGCCAAAAGTGACGTCTCGATATATTTTCTCGTGAAAATTGGCTGTTGGACCATAGCAAATTTTGACAATTTGTGGTTGTTGGAGGTTTTTTCCTTTTTTTTTTTTTTCAAGTATCTTTTATTTTTCTAAATCACAAAATTGCATGTAAAATATATTAAAAATGGTCTTTTTATATAATAATTTCAACATTGAGAAAGGAAAAATAAGGAAGGAAAAAGAAAAGGGATAAAGGAAGAAGCCCCATTCAAAAAAAATTTATGAACAATTAAGACAATTGTAGCCAGAAAATGGCAATTATTGGGAGCATTTTTCAAAATTTATTTTTTTTCTTCTCAAAATGTTACTAAAAAAATTTAATCATTATAAACTATTATATCAATTAACACTATATATATATTTGTCCGATGGCATGTAACCCAATGGCATCAATTTTTCCTACCGCTACTAAGTAGGAGGTTTTGAGTTCGAGTTTGAATGGTCTCCTTTGTGCATTTTATATACATCTTATTGTTTAATTTATAATTTAATTTATTTGACTTAAAAATAAGAAAATATTGATTTGTTGAAAGAATTAAAATTCATCACTTGTAATGTTCTCTTAAAAAAAACACTTATATATTTATATTTTTCAGTTATTATTTTAGCATAAACACTATAAAGATAATATGTAAAAAAAACATAAAGAATTTTATATGATAACACTAATCAAACAAAGCTTACGTGAAAAGACAATTACAATAAAGGTATTTACAGTTCGATTTAGATCGATTTTGAAATAAAAATCTTACCATCCAAATTATGTAATTTATATTGGATCATTTTGAATTGGTTTAATTTTTTTTAAAATTTGATTTAATTTAATTCATTTTAAATCGATTTAGATTCAATAGATTCACTGATTTTTTTATATTGGATTTTTAATTAAAATATTTGTCAATTTATTATTAGCTATTTTATTTATTTAATTAATCAATTTGTAATGTTTTCACTTGGCAGTTGTAGTTCAGCTTTCTTTGTTGATAATTTAATCAATTTGATAAAAATATTAACTTCATGAAATTAAATTTTTAAGAACATGTAAACTACAAACTATAAGTCTATATCAATAATGCGTACAAGATAAATAACATGAATTATACAATTCAATCTTCATGATAAAAAATATCAAACACCCAATAATAATTCATAATGATTCAAACCAACATAATGAATCTATAAAGTTTCAAGAGTCCACTTCCAAATAAGCAATTACGAAAATAAAACATTAGCTTTAGGTTATTTTCTCCATGTTGTATTTTTGTATGAAATTTTATATTTAAGATTACTTTTTTATACTATTAGTATAAAAAAGTTTGATTCAATTTGGATGATCAATTTTTAAGAGTTAAATTGATAACTCATTTAAATCGATCAGTTAAGAAAAAATTTAATCCAAATTAATTGAAAAAATAGTTTTTATTTGATTTGAATTGAATGGTCAATTTTATTTGATTTCATTGAATTTGAGCACGCTTAATTATAATAGAATTTGTATGTAAATATTAATTTATATATATATTTATAATAATCAAGACTTAACACTTAAAATTTGAATACATTAATTTTGAATTATTTTTAATTCATGGATTAAGTTAAAATATAATTAATTCAACTATGATTCAGATAGATACATTTTTTAATTAAAAAAAAACATATGACTATAATATAAACCAATAAGTTGTTTAACTAACAGTCATAGTTGTTATAAATAAGTTGTAGGATCTTAAGTAAAGAGAATCACTTATATGAATTAATTATGTATTAACAAAATAGTAATATTCCTTCAAAATTCTTGTATTCTTTTAATTATATTTCAATCGCAATTAAAATTTTAAAATAAAAATTTCAAAAGTACTAATTATTAGGTGTTTTATTTAAATGTTAGAGATAAATTATCATAATCCCTGCAGTATACATATAATAGCAACAATTATTACTTTAACATAACATAAAAATAAATAAATAGATAGATTTGCATGCAGTTGGTCACAAGAATCTTCCAACTATTCCAACTCAATTTTATTGCAATAATTTCCAAATATTGTATGGATGATTGGGCTTTGTCCACTGCAGGAACGGCCCGAGTTTTAAGTACATTGACTGAGGCGTGTTCCCACGTTCCCCACATTAAACATTTTTAACAGACAAATAAATAATTATTTTGTCAGCATATATAGAATGAGATATTATGGGTGCATTTCCACAGATTTTGACACGTCTGAAAAGATCATCTCGAGATTGTGTTTAGAGTATCGTGGCCAACCATTCTTTCCAGATTTGGGGTGTAAATTCGAGTGGATTGAAAGGGTTCATATTGGATTAAAAGAGAAATATAATGTAAATATAATATATTTAAATTCAAATTCAACTTGATATTAAATTTAAAATGTTCAATTCTAATTTGATTTATAAAAAATTGAGTCAAGTTTGGATTGATGTGATTTTTAATCTAGTCACCCATCAATATGATAAACCTAACATAACTGAATATGATATATATATTTTATTTTTCATATTTATAAATTTTACCATTATAATTGAGTAGATATTTGATCTATTAGTAAAATCTATAATTTTACATAATCATTAAGGTGTATGAAAGTATAAAATAAAATAACTTTAAAACTTATTATGCTTATAATTACTCTAAATACAAAAAAGATATGAATCATTGTTCAATAAATAATTTTGATGAAAATCATTAATGTCGAATTAACTACTAACTAGTAAAAATTAAAGTTCGAAGACAAAAAATATCAAATTAAAGTTCAAAGATAATTTTTATGACAACCATCAAATCCGAAATCTTCTTTTGCACTAATTGCTAGTTTTTTCCAATAATTCATGGCATAAAACTCCACAAAGAAATTTTCTTTAGATGTGCATTAGAGATTTTAAGAATTTTGAAATCTTGGATATAATTAATTTTTTTTTCTTTGTTTAGAACATCGGATATAAATTTTTGAAAATTTAAATTTTACTTCTAATTAATCAATTATTTTCCAGTTAGATCAAATTTATTGGGTTACCTGCTTATTATTTTCAAGTTTAGTTGGTTAACTCAAAACCTACCCAACTTTGTTCTTTCTTTCTTTCGATTTTTTTGTCAATTTCAAGTTTGACATAATTTGACCCAAATTTGATTTTTTTCATGTGGATCATGGTTGTGTTATTAGGTTGGGTTGGATTTTGACACCCTAATAAATCATATGCCCTACAACCTACCTAACACAAAAGTAATTTAAATTTTCTATTTTATTTTTTATTTATACGATATATGTATTAAATATTTTTTTATAATAAAATCATTGATTGAAAATTATGTACATTATATATAAATATATTAAATTAAAATAAAAAATTAAATAGAAGATTCAAAATAATTTAAAATTCTCATTTTTGGGCAAGGAAAAGTCTATATAAGTACATTTCTTAAAAAATGGTACGCGTACTGCATTTCATATTACAAGCAGAATCAAATAATAATTTCATCCCCCATATTTATATTGATACAAAAATGAAGTATATAACCACAATTAAAGCAATAACATCAGGAATAAAATTTTCATAAAAACATTTATTTCATTGACTGGATATTTTTTTCTTTTTATATATACTAATAATTAAGAAAGGGAGTTTACCGATTTCTAGATTGTACGCAGTAGTTGATTTATTTATTTTTATAATTATTACGAAGAAAAATTCTTATTAACTAATATAACATTATAGTAAATCCTCATCTATTCATCATCAACCTTACTTTCCATTTGCAATTAAATTCATAATTAAGTAATAATTTCAAATTCCCATTACAAGTAATTTCAAAAGAGGGTACTTGACTAATTTTTACTCAATTTTAATTTGTGATAACTTTGATTTTTTTTTCCTATTATGCAAAGAAATTTCTATTGATTATTTAACAATATAGTAAATCATTATTTCCTCCACCATAAAATTTAGCTTCTACATTCAATTAAACTTTATAAATCAAGAAAAATTAATTCTAAAATTTTAAAATATAAAAACTCCACTATTCTCCGTTTTCCCTTTAAATTTCTAAATTAAGGGAAGATATTCTCAAAAAAAAATTTAAAATATTAATTGCAAGTACCACGAAAAAGTAGTTATTCTATCGTTCTATAACGAATAAAAGTTACAAAATTTACTCTTCTTCATTTCATCTTTGTATGTTTAATATAAATTAATGTTAGTTCCAAGTAATACATCAATCGCATCTTTTCTTATAAATAGTTAGTCGTTACAACCCTTTGTCTCCTACACTCAGAGTTATGTTGAAAGTATGATTGAAAAATTGAAAGCATGATTGAGTGTAGTTTAGATTTTCTACTTTAATTTATATTTTATTTTCTATTTTATTATATGAATACATAATATATATATATTAATTTTTTGTATAAAAAAATAATTGAGAATTAGATATATTTAACATATATACAATATATCAAAATAAGAGACAAAACACAGAATAAAATAGAGAATCTAAGATGCACTGGGTGGAAAGAAGTTTTTAGCTGTGTTAATGAAAAAAAGAAGCTATGAATTACATATAGAGATACTGTTTGTAAAGGATAATTTGGTGTAGCAATCAAATAACTATCATTTTGTCAATGTAAGGCTATTTTCTTTTTATATAGTACGAATAGATATAGAGAAAATTTTAGGGAACGTTTGGTTATATTTTTCCAAAGCAAAATTATTTTGGGGAAACATAACCGAACACACCCTCATTTTTGCTCGAAAACATCAAATTTTTTTTTTCAAAATATTCTCTTATATTCTTCATTATCTTCAAAACTTTTCATTTTTCAAGATATACATACATATATTATGTATGTTATATATTTTATTATTATTTTAAGAGCAAAAAATCACTCAATTCCACTTTCACACCAAAAACTCAACAAAAAAGTATTGATTTAACTATTACAGTAAAAAAAGCCTCTTCTCAAAATATAAACAAACATACCAAGACTCTTCAAAATCAATTTTTAACTAGTTCCTAAAATATAATTAAAAATTTATTCCCCAATACAACTTTTACATTCTCCAATATTATTTTCAACATTCATTCTCCTAAAAAATATATCAAAATCATACAAAAAAACATAACCATTAACCAAACATTGCCTTTGCATTAAAATTATCAAAATTTTGGGCCGAGACCATCTATGAGTATAGCCCACCAATATTGTGTTTATATATTGTGAAATAAGTAGACTTTCTAATTGACTGTTAAGGTTAGCCCAATACGTAATACTCTGTCCAAATAGAATTTAGAGCCCAATAGTCAGCCCAGATACATATCTTATCATAATGTTTTGTTCTGTTTTGAAACACAAAAAAATTTTCCGATCTGTCAGGAAGAAAGATAGTGAAGAAAGGAGGTGTGTATCACGATGGTGTCATCGAGCTCATGGTCGCAAGCTTTGGTTCAGATCTCTCCGTACACCTTCTCCGCCATCGGAATCGCCATTTCTATTGGCGTTTCCGTCCTCGGCGCCGCCTGGTATTTTTTCATAACTCGCGTTTGTTTGAATCTACTTCTGTTAAAAGATATTTTTTTTAATTTTTTGGCCTGATTTTGTTTAAATTACTGGAATTTGTAGGGGAATATATATAACCGGAAGTAGTTTAATAGGCGCTGCCATCAAAGCTCCTCGTATTACTTCCAAAAACCTAATCAGGTATTTTTCAAGTCTGAGTTGATTTACATTTTCAATTAGTACTGCAAATACCGTACTAGTTTATGCTAGAGCCACTTTAATCAAAGGAATTGTTTCTTAGTTATTGTTTGGATGCTCGTTTGGTTTTGTTGTTTGTTAATTTATTGTTTTCTGAGGGACACTTTGGCAGGAGCTTAGTAAAAAATTGATGTTTGTTGTTTGATTTTCTTGCTTGTAAATTTGTTGCTTGCTGAGAATTATGTTTTGAAATCCTACAGTATTTAATCAAACATTCAAGAATCTGATTGCAGGTGAGATATGGATTTCCACCAAAGCGACACCTTTAAGAGAATGTGTCTATGAGTGGGGGTGAAAATGCACGGATCTCTTTAACAGTAGTTTCCATAAATATCAAAGAGTGGAAAATGAAGGCCAATAAAGTAGTTTTAAGAAATATTGTGGAGTGAAAACTGAAGGCTAAGAAAAAGGAAAAAAAGTGAGCCTATATGCTTTATTTTACTCGGCTCTGCCTTTTTTCCTCTTCATTATCTTCTATTTATTTCATAGCGTGTTGCCCTGCATTGATTATTAACAACTTTTTCTTCTAAGTTCTAACTAGTTATGTTTAAACTGTCCCCAAACAGGTGCCAAGTTTCATATCTGACATTTGTGTTTGGATTGCATAAGATCTACTCCTTATGAATGTCTAGAAATTAATATTGAGTTAGACTTTCCTAGTGCCCACTTTTGAGGATGCTCCTGGTGAAACTTTTATTGCTTGCCTCTGCCATGGGAAAAGTAGTTTAAAATAGGTCATGAGTGTTACTTTTAGTAATATGTTTTAGAATTCTATATGAAGAACATAGGATAACTTGCTGAAATTATCAGGTGAAAGCAATATTTGTGATCAAGCCCAAAGAAAATCTTCATTTTTGATTGAGTTCTCTGTCACGCATGTTGGATTCTTTTAAGACCACTATATGTTAGTGGATTTTAGGATAAAATATCAGGTATATTTTCCTTGAATGTCATTAGGAAGCTCCTTTACTTGAACTTATAACTAACGTATGTACCATGGCGTTGCAAGTGAACAGGGAGCCCCTACCTGTTTAAAATGTGCCAGCTGTTTGAGCATCCAATAGGCCTTTCCCCTTTATTTTTCTGGCAGTCCCTGCTTGGGTTGTCACATGTGACTTTAATTATCTGTACATGCATATGTAGGATGATATATTCATCCATTATGCTCATAAACTTGGGTCTAGAAAGTGATGGACTTGATGCACTCATCATTATCTTCTCCACCTGCTTCTTTTTTTCCTCTTTCTTCTTTTTTATTATTATTCTTTCATTTCTTAGTTATGAGAAAATGTTCAACCTCCTTAAGTGTGGTAGATTAAACCAATAAAATGAATCATTAGGAGAAAAACTTTTATCTTTCTAAGTAACAGATCAATAGAAGTTTTTGTGTAGGAAATCAATAGGAAATTCTCTGTATTGAAAATTAATTGTGCTATCAGAGTAGAACTTCTGTAAAGATTAGCTGTACATGACTATATACCCAAACTCTCTAGCCTGTGTCAAAAATAACGGAGTGCAAATCTTTCAGAGCATGTAGTTAAACATTTTAAGATATCTATTAGGCCTTTTGTGATCATTTTAGATTTCTAATCTCCATTTGGATCTAGGTTTAGGAAAACTAAATTTCATCTAATCGTTTGGGGGCAAAAATTAAGTATCAATTTTGGAAACCCCTTGAATATAATTGAATATCAAAAGAAATATGAAACGGATGTATTAATTGATTAATATTTCTCAAAATTTACATGTACCAGCATTTCCATTGTGTTCCCTTTGAATCCATACAAGGAAAAATGTTTTCCTTTCAGTTTGGATTATTAAAATCCTAGGGCACTTTCAAGCTGATTGTGTTTTGAACGGTTAATAGTGTTCAATTCGATGTATCCAACTTGTTTTATGGTACCTTTGCACAGAGTGAATCAAGGATCTATATAAAAATAATATGCTAGTTGTTTTACTATTTCAGAATCACCAAGTCACATATCTGCCTGGCTGGTTGTCCAGACAATTGACGAGCATGATTAAGCTTTGAACATCATCTTGAAAGCAATGGTCTATGTTTCTAATTGTGGATATCATCTACTTGTTGCTGGCACTACTAATGTAGTTGAGCACTTGAGCTGGAAATAAACATTAGTTCTTTTTATCAGTTATGACTTGTGGTGTCGCTGCTAACTCTTTTCGACTTGATCCTTCTCTCAGTGTGATTTTCTGTGAGGCTGTGGCTATATATGGAGTCATTGTGGCTATAATTCTTCAGACAAAGCTGGAGAGTGTACCTTCTTCTAAGATTTATGACCCAGAATCCCTCAGGGCAGGTTATGCTATATTTGCGTCTGGAATTATTGTGGGCTTTGCAAACCTTGTCTGCGGGTGAGTTTTAATTTCTGTCACTGCCTTTAGATGGTTTATGGGATGATCTTGGACTTAAGAGCCTTTTTTCAGTCCACTGGTATTATTTCTGTTGACCCTTTATTGCTTTCACAAAGGCTATGCGTGGGAATAATAGGAAGCAGCTGCGCTTTGTCAGATGCACAAAACTCGACCCTTTTTGTTAAGATCCTTGTTATAGAGATATTTGGCAGTGCACTTGGACTGTTTGGTGTCATTGTAGGCATTATTATGTCTGCTCAAGCAACTTGGCCATCCAAGGTGTGACTGCTTACTCTGAACTCTACGTTGTCACTTTTGAGTGTTTCGTAATGCTCTGTATTTTTCTCTTTTCTTGTAGTTTGGCTTTTTGTATTTTTTAAAATTTTTTGTTGCTGTTTGCAACCTAGAAGTGATGAAACTGGGTGGGAAAACAAGAAACCAAAACACCGATCACATAACACTTGGGTTCTGTATGTAATTTGCTTCCTATTAATAAATTTTGCCCATTTGAGTTCCCTCATTACTTGTTCTCCATGGATAAACTGCAATGTTATGTTTCTAGGAGGTAGTTGTAGCATTATTTTCTAATATTAAAAAGTATAGATCACATCTTAGTCAATATTATTTCAGTATATTTTTCTCTAGCTGGGTGGAGTGAGATCATTTCTTTGGTTGGAGAGATGATTAGGCCTTTTGGGTGGCTTCCAAAAGGTATGAAGCTTTTGGTAAGCTGATGGATTACAACGTCACTTGTGGTTGATGGATGTTTGAAATGGATTATTAAAACTGGACTTCCTGTTAACCATGTTCTAGTTGTCAAGACCATCGGTATCAATCCAGATTACAAGACACCTGTCCCACCTTCCATTAGGTAAACCAACCTCCATTTCGAACGTGAACATCAATAATTGTTCTTATTCACGTAAATTTTAAAATAATTTATAAATTATTCTGAAACAACAAGAAAGTTTTCCATCAATACATGTAAAACTTCGACCTAGCTGAGTTTCAATGTGTGGTGATGAATTTGATAATTATTAATAGTTATGTAGAGGTGAATTTTGAGCCTAATGTTTTAAAATAAATATTCGGCCCATCGTAGCTCTTTTTAAGTTCCTCGGTAGAAAGTATGATAATATTATTCTATTTTAGGACAAAAGAATCAAGAATTTTGAAATAATGAATAAATTACTTCTATTATCCCAATGTTTGGGGGTGGGGGAGGTTCTACTAACCAGCTATTCCACTGAGAAAGACAGTGGATGCATTTCACGTAATAAATAATGATAAATTACAGATCCATATAGTATGTAAGTCAAATGGATTATGATGCTGCACATGTTTTCACAACCTCAACGACACCCAACCAAATGCAATCACTCATTGCCCTTCACTGTTGGCCCATATCTCTCAACTCTATCATCAATCCAAGCCCTCATGTCAGCCAACACAATTTCAGCACTCTCATCAGGCTCACCCTGTATCAACGAGTGATACATTCCCTCATACAGCTTCAGACTCTTGTCCTCGCTCCTGGCTTTCTCGTACAACATCTTGGAGCCCGACGGGCACGCCAGCCCATCCGCCGTCCCATGGACCGTCAGAAAGGGCACCGTCACCTTGTCGAAATTGTTCTGCACATACTCAGACTGCCTCATTATCTCCCTCATCGTTCCCACTCTACGGTTGCCGGTGTACCTCCTCGGGTTGCTTCCGATGATCTTCATTTTCTCACGGTCTCTAATGGCATTCACGAACATTTTGCTCTCCGGGATTGCGGCCCATGTGTCGGCTAATCCAAATAGCAGTCCATACATGAACATTTGAACCTTTGAAAACACAATCATAGTAAAATATGTGTTATCTATATCAATATATTACAAAAAATTAGAACATCAGCAATATACAATTCATAATTGATACTAAAAGTTTATAGCTTTAATTATCAAATTAATCTAATTAAATTTAAATTAAATGTCTTTATAACTAACCCTTCTTGTGATTAATTTATACAGAGGGCGTTTGATTCACTCTATTAGTTAGTTGTTTGATATGTTTGCGACCGGCCCGCACCGGCTTAGGAGTGCGAGTAATTAATAGCAGCCCCTTGCATGGTTTCACTTCCCAAGTATAGGACAAATTTGCCCATGAATTGGCTGCATTTTTTGACCACTAATTAATTTTAAAAATGACTAATTAATTTTAATATTATTCAAATATTTATATTAATAATCCATTATAAAAGATCGGGTTAGTTAATTATTATTTTACATGGTTTGAATGATAAAGGGGATAATGGGTATATTATTTATAGTGATACATAATAAACTGAAAATTACATTAATAGATAGATTTAGTGGTGGTTAATCTTTAACTCCAATCTTGCGTATCAAACAAAAGAAATAACAATGGTAGCTAATATTTAATTTTAATTCACAACTACAATAACTCCCATTACCAAAATTTAAATCAAACCTGGCCATAGTTGATAATTGTTCTCTTTATATATATAGATATTAATTTTTTTTATCGATAATAAATAGCAAATTTATTGTACTTCAAATATACAGCATTATTTAGCTAATAATTCTTTTTTTTTATAATTTAGAATAATTACATCTGTTGTAAAACATTATAGCTATAATTATGAAATTAACTGCATGGTGATTTTTCTACAGCGGATATCTTTTTTCTTTAAGTGATGTATTACCAAAAATAAAAAAATCAACAATCCTGGTCAGCTAGAAAATTACCTTAGCGGGCTTGAGGGGCTCAGGAACAACAAACAACGGCGCCGAGAAAATCACCCCAGTCCACAAATCCTTCTCCGACTGAAAATACATCAACAGGGTGACAAGCCCGCCCATAGATTCGCCAAACAGAAAAGCCGGCAAATCCTTATACTCATCACTAGTCCTGACACTCTTATAGAAACATAGAGAAGCAGCAGCCACCTTGTCGAGGTCTCCGAGATAGCACCGGAGCCCATCGGAGCGGCCGTGGCCGAGGAGGTCGGCCGCGAAGACGGCGTATCCCCAGTTGGCGTATCTGATGCAAATTTTCTGGAACATCCAACCGGTGTCGGATCCGTACCCGTGGCTCATGTAAACGGTTCCCTTTACGGGTTGGGTCGGGTCGAGGGGGAGGAAGGATTGGGTGAAGATTTTGCCATGGGGGGTCTGGAAGTAGGATTTGGTGTTGCGGACCTCTTGGGCGGCGTAGTATTCTTCTTCCGGCGTGTCGCCCCAGAAATTCGGCGGTGGTGGGGGTGGGGCGGCGGGTTGCTCCGGCGGCATTTTGTGGTGGTTCTTTGCGGGGGATGCGAAATTTGGCGGAGATGGGAGATTCTATATAGTGGGTTATCCGGTGGTTGGCGGGTAAAAGGGAAAGAGGGCTTTAGGTGAATGGGAGTTGGTAGACCAACTTTCGTGGGGTCTACCATTTAGTCATGCAGCCAACTCCAAGGCATTAACTTTTTTTTTTTTTAAATGCTTTTGCGAAATAGTTAGAGGCTGTTTGGTTTTTCCATTTTCTACTGTTTCAATAATAGAAATCATCATTTTTTAGAAATTTTTCTTCAATATTATTTTTATTTTTATTTTTAAAATATATTTTTCAATAACTTATATATTTTTTCTTAATAATTTATATATTTCTCTCTTTATTTTATTATTTCTATTTATCTCTACCTACAACCTATTAAAATCAATATAATCAGTACATTTTCAATATTTCATCCAAATACAAACTTATTTTTAATTTATTTTTACTAACTAATTTTTTTAATTTTAGAAATGATGAAAATAAAAATAAAACCGAACAACTTGAATGAGTTTGAAGTTAGGAGGATGCTAAAATCAATATTTTATAGAATAAAAAGACAAAAGCACATGATTATTTGGACAAAATAATCTAGTGCAAATTGTTAAATCACATTTCATCTATTAAAAGAGATCTTTTGAGTCATTAGTTGAGTCAGATCAAATCAATTCAACCTCAACAAAAAGGATGTAAACTCTATAGGCATGACGGTACGTAAAACCCAACTTCTTAAAAATATTTTTGAAATTGGAATTACATGTATCATGAACAAGAGAATTTCTAGATAAGCATAATTTTATGTTAAGAACATTTATTAAGAGTTTTGGTGAGTGAGGGCTTGTTTGGTTTCATTTTTAAAGTTCATTTTCATATTTTTTTATTATTCTAAAAATGAAACATATCACTTTTTATACATTTTCATCAAATATTATTTTTATTTTTTTATTTTTAAAATGCATTATCTAATAACTTATATATCTTTTCTCTCTATTCCATTATTTTTGTCCCTATCCATTTACAACTTATTAAAACCAACATAATTATTACTTTTTCAATAATCTATTTAAATATAAATTCATTTTCAACTGATTTTAACTAATTAATTTTTTAAATTTTAAAAATGATGAAAATAAAAATAAAACCAAACGGGACCTTAGCTTAGCAAATGGGCTTAATGAGCCTCCATTTTCTCTTGTGACCCTTTAAGAAAAAAGCCCATGGACTATAATATGAGATTTAACCTCGAAATGAAATATATATATATATATATATATTTAAAAAAAATAGTTTCAAGGTTGAAAGTGAATGGATCCAATTATTGAGAATCAATTCAACTACTAAACATAGAAAATAAATTTTCCCATGAGGCCCTGGTGCCCAAAAGCCCATTTATGGACACCAATCATCACCCTATACTTTCTCGATCCCAAATTAGTTGCTCAACGTGCTATATTATAATGTTACATTGTCTTTTTATTTTAAAATAATGAAATACATGTCTAATTTTATAAATATTTAACCAAGTTTACCAGTAAAATAAAATGTTATAATGTTAAAATGTTACTTCAATCAGAATATTATTGTGGAGGAGATAATAAAATATAATATTTAAATAGAATTATATATGCATAGTTATGTTTAGTGGCTTGTAGTTTAAGTGTTATTAGTCTCTTCTATTATGTAAGAAATCTCGTATTCGATCAGAATGGATATCGTTTTTCTAAAAAAATATATATGAGCAGTTATTGTAGTAAAAACTTTGAATTTGTCTCAAATAGCAAAGTTGAGATCCAAAATTTTTGAAAACACACTTTAAAAAAATTTATATACCACAAAATCCAAAAAATAAAATTTTGGCAATATTTGTTTTTATTTCCCTAAAATGTTTTTCTTTTGGGAAAAATAAAAACAGTCATAACATTTTTATATCCCCAAAGATACTTAAAATAATTTTAAAATCCCTCAAAATATCCTTCTTCCCTCATTTTTGAATAAAGACATAATTATTATATATATACACATACATATCCTCTCACATTATAATTATAAATACATAAAATAATACTATAAAATTATATTTTTACTCCACTAACCAAACAAAATGTATTGATTTGACATATATATACTATTAATAAAGCACCTAGCCCCTTTTTGATATTTTTTTGTATGATGTACCTAAATTACCCTCGCTTCTTTTATTATTTTTTTCTTTCTAAATCTTCATAACTATAATTATACAGTAACTATCATTTACAACCCATACATTTTATATCCATAATTATTATTTTATCTTAATATTTCATTATTATTTACGTAAAAACTCAAACAAATATCAAATGTTATTAAAAAAATAATATTAATTTAAAAAATAAATTATTTACTCTATTATTAAAAGTTTTAACACATACATTGAATGTGCCCAAATTACTAGTACAATATAATTTTTTTCTTTTCAAAATAAAACAAACATATCATTATAATTCAAAATAATTTTTAATAAATTTTTAAAATAAAACCAAATATACATCGCGTCCCTCGCCTACTCTCCAAAATATTTTTTTTCGGAAGTACCTAAAATCAAACCAAACACTACCTCTATGACTGGTAGATTTAGGCTATCCGCTGACATAAGTTTGTTTGACTTAAAATTTAATCACATCAAGAAATGAAATTTTGAGGTAGTTGGTACAGTTTTCAAACGTGGCTGGCGGAATTTAGGGCTTTGGATTCCAATTTCGGCTGTCACTTGAATCCAATTTTACCTTGTTTTTCATCATTGGAAAATTATTCGGAAAGTGAAATGTAAAATTGCGTAATAAGTAAGGCTGTTAATGAATTAAATTTTTATTAAAAATTGGAGATTTAAATTTAAAATTTAATGAATTTGAATTTGAATTTGAATTTGAATTTAATATGATATTTAATATATAATTGAATTCGAATCGAATTCAATAATATTTGAGATCAATATTTGATAAAATATTTAAATATCTTGTATTATATTTATTAATATATTAATATTTTTATTTCTCAAAACTTAAGTTTTTGATGATTTATAATAATGAAGCCATTGAATATTATGTCAACTATTACATGTATTTAATATTTATTTTTTGGGCAAATCAAGTATTTTCACTTTGTGATCATAATAAAAGGTGAGAAATCAATTAATAATTTAAAATTCAAGTAAAAAATTGAATTAATCAAACATTCGAATCGAATCCGAATATATCGACTAGTTATTCAAATCAAATTTGAGCCCAATTTAATATTCGAGTCGAATTCGAATACTAGTAAAATAAATCGAATCAAATCCGAATCCTCAAATATTTGGTTCGATTCGATTCAGTACCAACCCTATTAATAAGTGACAATTATTTTTTTAAACTCTTTCCTTTTTTTTCCCCTTCCAAATGGAATTGCATTGATAGCAAATTTTTTATGCAATTATCTACAAAAATATATTCATATAATATGATGAATAATCTGTTAACAAAGCCCATATTACAACAAATTATTTAATTTGGTAATTGAGGGATCCGACAAATATTTAAAAATTGAAACAGATTTAACTATACAACTTTAAAAAGGCAAAAATTTCCAATTATTTTTAAGAGAGTGGAATATAAAGCACCAAAATTATTAATTTCGAGTTTTTATAATATAAGTGTGGAACAAGAGTTCAATTTTGAGATTTTTATTTTGGTATTTAGAGTTTGTATATTATATTTTATTGCTTGTAGTTTGGACTTTACGTAAAAAAACAAAACATATGTTAAAGAGGGTAAAAAAGGACGAAACGGACAGCTCTAACACTAAGGAATCGCAAGTGATCGATATGGCCAACAAGCCAAACAATAGCACATTGACGATTTAACTAATTGTACCATTCGGTTCGATCCGATTTTTAAATCATGAGTGCTGAAGAGCAATAAAAATATAAAAATATTAAATAAAATAAAATTGAAGGGTGATACAAAGTCTACAAACGTTAATATCATTGTTTGTTGAGAAGCTTCGAAATCTTATAATTGGACCATTGAAAGTTGATTATTATCTTCTTCTAATGGATCAAATTGGCTGTCATTAGCTCACAATTTACACATTGAGACCCACAAAAAGTTATTTAATTATAATAATGGCTATTCAAATTTTGAAAAATTCCCCCTTTTCTGTGGACTTCCTCCAATTTATCGTCAGAGGGATCATTGAAAAAGTTGCAACACGACAAATTAATGAGGGGCTGCTGCTAAAGGTATGAATCACAGAGCACTAACACATCATATGCTTTCTAAATTTCTTTTTCAAATTGAATGCTCTTATTTTCATTTTTATAGGTTTTGTAATTTTTTGTTAAATATAATAAATTTTTTAAATAATGTTTACTTACCCTTCTTTTTAATTATAAATAATATTTCGTAAATTGAGGGCACGACATTATTATCTATACTATTAATAAAATGTCTACTTTTGCCGAGTGGGTTTTTGACCCACGACATTATTATCTATACTATTAATAAAATGTCTACACGTTTTTAATGTATTTTCAAGTATTTTCCTAAAATATCATCATTCTTATTTTTTATTTTTGTAATTGCAGAATAATTGTCATCTTAATCTTATTTCATTACCACTATTTAGGGATGGCAATGCAGCGGGTTAGGCTCGCCCCATTCTCCGCCTCGCAACACCATACCCCACCCACTCCAAAAAGGCCCCACCTTGCCTCATCCCGTCGAGTTGGCGGGATTACCTGCAAAGCCGAAAAGAATTAGAAAAATTAAAATCAATAAATGAAACCACTAGATAAGAATCACTTGAAATCAATTAAAATTTAAATTTCATGTACAAAAATAAAAAATTCATACAAATAAGATAAGATTCTAGAAGCAAAATAGGAGATAATAATAAAATTAAACCTCATGCCTCACCCCAAATAATTTGGGTTAGAAAAATTGAGCCCCATACCCCGTTTAGTTGCCCCAAACCTGTCGTCATTCGGGATGGATTGAGCTTGTGTTCGGGTTTTACCCCACTCTATTACCATCCCTAGTACCACTTAGTTTCACAATAATTGCTGAACGTTATACACATTTTCATTTATTTTCAATTTTTCTGCAACTATATTATATCTAATTTATATTATTTTATTATTTTTATTTATTAATAGTTGCACACACATCGAGTGTGTATCAGCCACTAGTATATATAAAATGTAAAGTTGGACTTTCAAATCTAACCAATTTCTAATTTTTGTGGATAAATAAATTAAAAAAAAAAGCTAAACTATTTCTACGCAATCCTTGAAACCTTATTTGATATTAGTCCAATATATATAATTAATATATTCTAAACATGTAAAAATTATAAAAATTTACTTGGTTAAGTTTAAATACACATTGTATAAGTTTAGAATATTTTTTATATCAACATAACTACTCAAAGTCGAAAGACACTCAACATTATAAATATTTAATCAATTATTCAAAAGACTTAAAGTCTTTTAGTCATTGTATAGAATATAAATATCAACTTTCGACATTTTTTTGTAAAAATTCTCATATAAAGAATTTTTTTTTTCCTCTTTAAAAGGCAATGCAAATGAAATGAAGAATGAAAGCAATTGAATTTGAAATCCAAAACTTTAAGTTCAACCAATAAATAATAGTAAAAAAATAAAATTGCATGCATAAAAGAACATGCAACAAATTAAATTAAAAACCCCATTTAAAAAAATGTGACCGTTGGAGTCCAGCTTCAAATGGAATGCCGTCATCAGTATGTGGCGGAGTAATTTTTAACCGGCGCCGCAAGTCAGGCTGTAACGGAACGCCACATGGCGACAAATGGAGGGGACAGGCCGTGTGACAGAAGAGGGCCCACATCGTGACGTGACCCATGAGCTGCGAAAATCTGGTCCCGGATCTACCCATTCTGTTTCTAACGGTCACGGTTCTCGGGCGGCGCTACCTTTGAACTTTTTACCACCTCGCCGCCCGGGTTAATGTGATAATGTCCACCCCTTAGGTTAGTGTGTATGTGTGTTTTTTTTCCCTCTAGAGTTCCTTAATTGCCCTCATGTTCTTTCTGTTTTTCCCAATGAGGCATTATTTGCTTGATTTGATTATGTACTATATATATTTAATTAAATTTTTTTAATATTTAATTGATAAATTTTTTGATAAATCTTAAGCCAATATTATTTATTGTTATGTTTGGAAAATAAATCAAATTGGGGAAATGCTTGATTAAATATGATAAGAATTACAAAAATCTAACATGGCCTATTTTTTATCTTATTTTCGATTAAACTATGTTCCTAAAAATGGGAAAGAATAAAAAAATTGTGAAAAACTTATTAAAAAGTATAAAAAATATAATAATAAATTTATATATTAATCTTTTCAATCAAATATAAAATTAAAATATTATATCATAATGGGCTTAAAATATATTAATTTACTTATATATCACTTCTAATAATATTATTCAAAACAAACGAGCCCTAATTGTATTCTTACATAATATCTTGGCATATTATCATCGTTCATGTATAAATTTATATACATAGAAAATCATATAGTAAATAGTGTGCTTGACGTTAGTAATTCTTAATCACTATTTTAAGCATAATAGCGCAAACATATACAAAAATTTCATTTTATTAACTTTTATTTGAAAATGTTGCTACTTTAGAATTAAAAAATAGGGAAAAAAATGTCAAAAATACAAAAATTGAAGTGCATAATTATACCTTTAAAGTGTAGAAAATATTTTTCTTGATGTTTACCTTGTTAAAATTTGAGATCCAATCACATAGTTCATGTTGGTTTAATTAAAACTATTTTTTGGGGACATAGGGAGAATATCATTAATCTTAGAATTATTTATAAGTGTTTTCCTTAAACTCTCATCACCTTAATTTTTTTTAGCACTTTTGTATTTTTGAGCTCTCATTTAATCCTACACTCACACCATAAATATATATAATATTAATAACAAAAAAATAAGTTAAAATATAAAAAATTATCATTACAATATATATTAAGCAATAATATCATTACAATATATATTAAGTAACAATAACTTATATATTGTCACTGTAATATTTTTTAAGTAAAAATAATTTTTATTTTATTGCAATATAATTAATTAGTGATGAGAATTAATATCAGGAAGCTATCAATGTTGAAAATTAGTAACATACCTATGTTGTATAATGACAAAATTTTCACTATTATTAGATTGTTAATATAGGTGTATTATTAATCATCAACTCTGATAATTTAACACTATACTTGTCATTGTTAAATTTATAAAGATTACTAGAATGACAAAAAAGATTTTGTTACTTGATATAGATAATTAATGAGAATATTTGTATCATTACTTATTATTTTATCACTAATTTTGTCTTTTTCTTGTTTGTTTTTGGTAAAATAATTAACTATTAAAGTATGATTATATCAAAATATTAATCAATAATACAATACACATAGTAATGCCTATAATACATGAAAATTATTATCAGCTCAATATCTCATTTTTGTATAGTTCTTTTCTGCATCAAATTGGTCATTTGGGCCAACCCTTGTTAGCATTTGACTTGGCCAAAAAAATGATGGGCAATTTAGTCATACCAATCGTATATAGTAACTTCTTTTTCATCTTCGGGATGCACAAAAGAGAATAAAGGAGGGCAAATGCGTCCAAACACTAAAGCTGACAGGTACACAAAAGATCAGCTTTAGGGGAGGGAATAAAATCTTCTCCATTAATTAGGAGTGCTTGCTTTTATGCATTCAAATTCTGCATTTTTATATCTTTATAATTAAAAAATCACGTTGGATATATTTGCAAGTTTTTGGAAAATATAATTAGATATACATATTTTAGAACTATTAATTATTAAATCATTACATAATAAAAAGAATATATTTTATATATTTTATTGTGTATTTAAATATAAATATCTATATTTAATAATTATTCATGAAATCATTAAATAAGATCAACTGTATTTTTATTGTTTATATATTCGCAAACGAAATTTCAAGATACATTTCCTAAACTATATTTTTGGTGTGTGGATGCACTATAAATGTACATTTTGAATGCTAACTTTTCAATGCTATACAAATTGAATAATTAAATTAAGTTACAAATATTATGTCAGTCAAATAGGTCCAATAATATTTTGTGAGATTCGGACTTTTGTAAATATGAAAAAAAAATTAATTAAAAAAATTATAAATCAAACTTGTTGGTAAACGTGGAAGGTTTATTTAAAAAAAAAGATTGAAAATGGGACATAAGGTGCACTACATAAAAATTGAGTACAAAATTTTATAATTCTGAATTCTCTATTTTAACCAATATTCCGCCATTGATTTCATTATTTGTAATGTATTTGATTTACATTCACACTATGTTTGTTACAAGAATTTTGGTGAGAAACAAATATATTTTAAAAAAATAATTTTGATTGTTTAATCAATATAAAAATATTAAAGAGAGAAAAATAAATTGATGAAAAATACGAATATAATATTAAAGAAGATTCTTTTATCTCACAACATTTATGAGAAAAAAATATATATTTGACATCTCTCTTTCTTTAACACATTTATCACATATATTTTATTATTTTTTAAAACAACCTATAAACTTGAACTTTCATATTTTTTTGATTTTATTTTTCCTTTTTTTTCCTAATACTTTCATCTATTTGTCAAAATTCTTAAATCAAACATATTATTAATTTATAATTTTCTTTATTTACCAATCTATATACACTTAGATACTTCATATTTGATCTATGAATCTCATATATATAAATGTGAAAATGGTAATACTCCACTATTTGATCAGTGATTATTTAATTTATAATATTGCGTATAAATATTTAATATTTATTTATGAGATAGATAGTGCCGAGAATACTTGAAGACTGATATTAGTCAAATTAATTATCTTTTCATGCACTAATTAATTATGCTTTTAATATAATCTTTGGGATTTCAAACAAATGTCAATAAGCATTTTTTTCTTCAATTTAAAAATATTTATCAACAATAAATCGATGAAAACAACAAAAACAACTCAGCTTTTAAATACACGCAAAATACACTGATTCTCACTTTCTCTCAAACGAACAAAAATCAGAAGGGGGACAGAAATACAAGAAAATCAAGAACTGCGACGAGAAAATATATATATATATATATATCTGAGAAAATTAATAAGAAAAATTAGGGAAGATTGATTCTCTGCTAGCTTTTAGTTTTTCGAACTCTGGGAGAAGAGAGGATCGTGGAGACGAAATTTTGAACTAGCGCTGCGCGTGGTTTGTGGCGCTAACGGGGAATCGCCGGCCGTCGATTCGACGCCGGGAGATGGCCATTAGGACCGTGTCTCATCGGGCTACCATTTTTTCTCCATCTTCTGATAGGGTTTTGATTTTCTTCCGTTATCGCATTGCCCGCGGTCCTACTTGAAGATTTTCAAATTTTTGTTTGATTTTTGAGTTGATTGTTGGAGAAAAGGGAAAAAGATATAGTGATGAAGGGCGGTTGGTGGTGGGAGAAGGTGCGCAGAGGTGTGAGGACGGTGTATTTTATGGTCGTAATGGTGGCGTCGCTCGTGGTGGTTTCATTGCCTGTAGTGGTGGCGATAAGCGATGCCGTTTTGCCTTGTGTGTTAATTCCGAGTTTCACGTGCGTAAAATGTCATAGTTTTAGGGAGCATTTGCGGAGATACGCGTTCAAGAGCTCGCTTATGGATATTCCTCTTGTTTCCATCATCAGATCTCTCATCATCACCTGTATGTTTTTTGCTCTCTGTGATTTTTCTTTTCTTTTTCTTTTTTGGCCGGGTTAATTTTTAGGTTATTGGATGAGCGAAGTATACAGTGATGCTTAACAAATGCAGAAGGGCTAGTTTTTGCATTGTGCTCTGTTTAAGGTTGCTTTTGCTTTGCCATTGGGCTTCTGTTATTTTTTCATCATTTTTCCCTTTTTTTTTCCCCGATTTTATTTTGAGAACTACTGACTGAAAAGGCTAATGGTAGAATGGCAATTCTAGATTTGAATGCTTTTCTACTCTATTACCAAAAAACAAGAAATGTGAATTCTGATATTCTTGATGTTAGGGTAGTATTTTAGTGGAGATTTTAGTTTGAAAGTTTCTTAAGAAGTTTGAATTCTTATGCTTATGTTTTGTTTGCTTAGCAAATCTTTCTTTCACTGTATAAAGTTTTCAGATAATTTTTATATTCCAAGAGAGATGTTTCTTTTTTCCAGTTCTCCCTTGCTCTTGGGTTAAAGCCATTAAAAGAAAAAAAAAAGAAAAAGAAAAAAGAAAAAAACCCGCATCCTTATGCGATATATAATTAATAAATTTGAAATGATCTTTCTATTACAAATATGTAATTATTGACTTTTGGCATGATGAAAATAACTATGAATTTACATTTTCAAAGACTCTTGAACTTGTGAACATTAATGTGGACGTATTGAATGAAAACAGGTATATATTCAATTTGTGATGGACAAGCGCTGTCACACGGGCCATATCTAGGAACTGTAACATTCTGCTCCTTCATTTCAATAATACTACTTTCCATCAAGGCTTGTGTTTTCAGTGTCAATTCTCAATTTGAGGATGAAGCTTCAATTTCTCTTTCAAGGAAGAGGCTCCATCTGAAGAAGTCTTGGGGAATGCCTGTCTTGTTTCTCTCATCTGTAGTCTTTGCTCTGGGACACATTGTTGTGGCCTATAGAACAAGTTGCAAAGCTAGGAGGAAACTTATGTTTCATCGTGTTGATCCAGAAGCAGTAAGTTCCTGAAATTTCTTGCTTCCCCACCTTTTTTTGTGCTTTTCTTCAATTATAGATATTTTGTCTGGGAGAATTATGGTCAATCTGGATGGTAGTACAATGGAAGTTCAATTTCATGCTTTTATAAAGTTGGCTTGAACACGAATAGTTAATGTACAGTCTAAATCAGGTGTATACACTAGTGTTCATAAATTGCGCTTAGTTGTATACTCATGTTTTGTTTATAGTAGTATTAGCTAATCCCATTACCTATCAGGTTCTTTCATGCAAAATGGTTTTCTCCAGTTATCAGAAGGTTCCGCGATCACCCATTCCATTTGCTGGGAAATCTTTTAGAAGTGGTGGTGAAGCAAGGAGAAAAGCACCAGGGTTGGTCAATGGTGATGCAGAACTTCCAGTTAGTTTACTTGCTGATATAGACAGCTTATTCATTTTTTGTCAAGGGCTGACAGTTCACTACAAGCTCAGCTTGCCAGGATCACCTTCCCGTACCTTGTCCTCCACTACCTTTCTTGACCAGCCATCACTAAGTTTACCACTGAAAGCCCAATATAATATTCACAGGAGCATCAGTAACCAATTCCATAGCGGCACCTCCCCTCTCTATATGCCTCTCCTGGCGAGCTCTCCCACTTCCCCAATATCTGAGGATGTGCCTATTTTGAGCTTAAATAAAAATTCTGAGGAAGATGAACAAAGCAAACTTGGTTCTTCACCAATGGAACAAGATATAGAGTCAAATGAACAATTCGGGATTGTTTTAGTCCATGGCTTTGGAGGGGGAATCTTCTCATGGAGAAAGGTAATGGGCGTTCTGGCCAGGGAAATTGGTTGTACCGTAGCTGCTTTTGACAGGCCTGGATGGGGTTTGACATCAAGACCGCGGCAGAAGGATTGGGAGGAAAATCAATTACGTAACCCGTACAAGATTGACAATCAGGTGATTATTCTTCTATCTACACACTAATGTCTGTATTCACCTCAACGCTTATAAGTATTTATCTACTCTAAACTGGTTATATGCCTTCTTTAATGCACTGGCTATTTATGAGCAGATCATGATGTCGGCAACAGGTAACTGGAATTTGTTAACATCTGTTTCTCACTTTTAATTAAATAAATATGTTATTTTCATTAGAAATAAAAAGTTGATATGCCAGGAAATACTAATAAATACTCGAGATGAACTAGTTATGCTTTCCTTTTGCCTAAATTTTGGTTATGATGATCTCTTTCTTGTCTATTATGCATACACTTAGACCTAATACTATGAGCAAATTGTGAAAGTTTCTTCAACAAATGCATAAAGTATTTTAATAATATTACAAGTGATTATGCTTTAAAAATGTTAACCAGATTAAAGCATTCATTCGAGAATGATGACACATTTCCTTATCATGATATCTTATGGCATTAATGACATGGATATGATTTTCCCAACATAGTTGGATCAATTCAATACATGTCGGCAATTATGATTAACCAAGCCAGGTTATTGTAAAATGCTGAGGATCTGCTCGTCCTCAGGCTGTATACGTGATGCATCTGTTACACTTTGTAACATTACCTTGCTAACGAAGTTTATATATATGTTGTATTGAGCCTTTATTTCAAAAGTTGTTTCTGGTTTTCAGGTGGACCTGCTTCTTTCTTTTTGCCTGGAAATGGGGTTTTCCTCAGTTGTGCTTGTTGGGCATGATGATGGAGGACTGCTTGCCCTGAAGGCTGCACAAAAAGTGCAGTTATCAGCAAATTCCTTGAATGTGAGTTGGCTGCAGTGTAAACTTGATTAAATATCTTTTCAAATTTAATATATGCACACCTAAATTGGTATTTCGTATAAACAAGGTACTGTTTAAGAACTGAATGACCTTATAGGCTCTGATTATGCAATATAATTTGTTAAGTTAACAAAAAGACATTTTGTGCATCATTATAAATGTTAAATTATTCCAATGAGATCATAAAAAGAGGAGAAAGTTTTCATCAGGTGAGGCATCAGTGTCAAGATATAGAAATTGAACTATGCTTCATTGCACGATTGAAATAAATCTAAAAGCTGATCTATACTGATGAAACCAGGCATGGATCTTCTTGTATGAGACACTGAGATTTGGTTTCATCTTTGGCTCTGTTTATTCTTAACCATCGAAGTAACATAAACCAGAGCTGATTGAAGTTTGTTTATCTGTGTTTCTTAGTTTGAAATAACATACCCAGCTGAATTTTACGTAGTTAAGATACTGATGGAGAATATATGCCTCTGTAGTCCAAAAAATTCTGAGAATTGGTTGCTAACTAAAAGTGTATTCCTTATGGCATGTTTCTCAGCTTGAAATAAAGGGGGTCATACTATTGAATGTAAGCTTGTCAAGAGAATTGGTTCCTGCCTTTGCAAGAATACTATTACGCACTTCACTCGGAAAAAAGCACTTGGTGCGTCCTCTCCTTCGAACAGAAATTACTCAAGTGGTGAATCGGCGTGCTTGGTATGATGGAACCAAACTAACCACTGAAGTATTAAGCCTGTATAAGGTATTCTACCTCTATTCAAGATACACTTTCCCGCCACTCCCAATTAGAATTTTTTAATAACCTTTGTATTTGATATATCCATTTCGTGTGATGGCATATATATATTTTTGGTGAAATATTGTTCTTACGTGTTCAGCAGCTGTTTCAGATGAACTTCATACAAAACCAATGCATATGCATCCAACCATTTTTTTACATATTTCCCCCATCAACACATGCGGCCGTGTTTAAACAGACAATATCCTGAAATTTCATTAATCTATTTCTGCAGTTAGATCAATTGAACTGGCAACAATTTGTATGGAATAGGGAATATAGTTTGTTCATTGTGGTGTCTACTTCCTGGTCTTTATGAATGTAAAAAGATTAGTAGGTTCAAATTACTTCTCTGGAGTCTAGACAACATATTAAAAGTTAAAGACGCACAATCTTTGTTAATATTTGCCGGTGATTTTCCCAATCAATGTTTTTTTGGTCAAATTTGATATATGCTTAGTGTATTCTTTTGTTTAATTTATTGTTTTGCTGCCCTGAACTATGTCAGGCCCCACTGCATGTGGAAGGATGGGATGAGGCGCTTCATGAAATTGGAAAACTATCATATGAGACGTTCTTATCTCCACATGATGCGGCATTGTTACTGAAAGCTGTAGAAACGTTGCCAGTTTTAGTTATTGCTGGGGCTGAAGATGTCCTTGTCCCTCTAAAGTCTGTTCAAACCATGGCTTCTAAACTTGTAAATTCTGTAAGTTCTATTCTTTTCACTCTCATTTTTTGTGCATGCTTGTTTGCCTTTTCTTTTGCTTATGTTTTTAGATGCACTGTTCAGCAGCAGTGCTCTTTAGTGTGATCTGTGGACTATATGCCACATGGAATTCTCTCAAGTTGGTAAAGAGATATATAGTGGCTGTTCGAACTAAAGAACACTTTATTGAGCATAAAGTTAGAAAACCACTGGCAATTTTCTTGTTAATATGAATCTGGTGGTATGAAACGGTATGCCGCATGTTCTTGGTAGCTCAACTTGTGAAATGGAAGTTTATGTTATATAAACATGTTAAAAGAATAGGTTAATTAATTGTTCTTTAATTTATCCTCTAATTTTCAGTGTCTTATTGCCTGCAGAGACTGGTTGCAATATCTGGTTGTGGCCATCTTCCACACGAGGAATGTCCAAAGGCATTGCTTGCAGCTATATCACCTTTCATTACTAGGATTTTATTAAAATCAGATTTGCAAAGCCAATAGGGTTCTGTCATCTTTAGTATAGTTAGCTATTGTTAAATGGCTTCACCCTTTTGCCCCTTTTTTCTTTATTTGCCCCTTTTTTCTTGTAAATTATCTCAAAAGGAGAGACCAAGTTCATCTCTTCTTTTGGGTGTGTTTTTGATGCGTTAGCTCAAATTTCCTGGGTTCTGTTTCTAGTGGAATTTTATCATTTATGCTCAACTCTTATA
>JACGDI010005255.1:114105-127004 GCA_014898725.1 Jacaranda copaia | reverse complement strand
GTGAGATCTTCTACGCCGCCCATTTAGTCACCATTCTGAAGCCTATGCTCTTTGTGACCTTGAAATCGATCATTTCCAGAGAATGAGTGGTCTACTTTCTCCAGTAATCAGTGTCATTGTGGAAAATAATGAAGATTTCTATTGTTTTGTTGGTTCCAAGAAGAAAGCTCGTCATAATTTCTTGCTCGTTGAAGTGCACATTCAAAGGCGGCTGAAAATAGTCTCCAAATTCTAGTTTCTTTTTCACTACGAGCCAAGGTAGGATATAATTAGATCTCAATTAATATATAAATGCATTTGCCATACGACTAGGCGATTGATCGATTTATGGTGTAATGTATAAGAATGCTTTTTGAATTAACGCTTGTAAGAGAGTTATTCTTTTGCTCTACAATCAATTTGGAAAATGTTAAGGTCTCAAGCTGTGTCATTCCTTTTGGAGAACTAATAGATATGGATGAAATAGTAGATATAATCTTGATTGCTTATGACTTTTGTTAGCTTCTACTGGCCTGAAATATGATCTTGATTGCATATAAATTCTGAGTTCCATTCTTCTGAATATTTGGCCAGCTGAATTAGAAGGAGAAAGGGATGGCCTAGCAGAAAACAAGTGGTTGGATATTCTTTGCTACTCAGTTTGATTGAGTACTGTTGGTGCAAGTTGGATACTCTGAAAAAGGTCGAATGACAATGAACAGTTGCAATGATTCGATGAAAATAATGATGCTAAAACCAGACCTGTTTGCCAGCTTGAGGTGTTTTTTCTTGAATATAGATATTATAGATATTACTTCCTATATCAAGTGATAAGCTATTCCACCTACTATCTTTTCAATCTGACAAGCATTTTGCTATGGTAATTCTCTGTATTAATTTGCTCTTTTTATGTAATGCATTCCAAGATTTTTGCCTTGGTTATAGGTCTATCTCCTTCGACGCTCATAAATCAAATATATTACACTTATTTTATTTATTTAATTATTTACATAAAAACAAAATAATTATATATTAAGAAAATACTATTTTTAATTTTATTCCAAACAGGAGGACACCATGTGGAACATGCTAACTAGAATGCAAAGGTTATATAGTTACTAGTTCCAAACAAGTTGAGATAGGTCATTTGCCAAAAAACGAAACACGTTTTCTTACTCTAATTCTACTACGTATTGAGATGTTGATTCTCTCTGTCTGCACTTTCTTTTCAGGAACTAAATTTTCAGAAGATAGCAGAAAGTACGACGCTGAGAATACATATATGAGTGGTAATTCAGGTTTACATTGCCTAGCATCTCTACTTTGGGATAAGTTTGACAGCAAACTTATGCAGAATGAATCTTCATAATCTGCTAGAGGAATATTGATATTTTATCATTATGGATGACATCAGACCTATGTGTGTCTATCGCATATTTATATTTGTAGGAGATATAATTCTCTTCATCTATTATGAAAGCTGATTCTTAAATGCAGCCTTGGCCATTACACATTTGATTCTGTTTTGTTTATGGTTGAGCTAGATAATTGATCGACTTGCAGTAAACAAACTGTTCTATAAGTAAATAATGTTGGTTGTTTCTGGTAATTCCTGGAAAAATGTAAAGCCATTTTCCAAATCATGTATGTAGCTGCTTAGCAATGGGGTTCTGTGGACAATATTAGGTGGTCCATGTTCAACATTTTATGAGCATCCAGAACAAGTTCTTCGAATACTTGATTAGCTAGAAGGTGATGTCGGCATATCATTTTTATTCATTGAATATGAGCAAAGTAGATTCTATATTGTCATGTCTTAAGCTTCAAAATCTTAAACTGTGACATTTGAATCTTTGTTTAGATGATGCCTGAATACCAACAAATTGAAACAGCTCCTAGCTGTAGCATGGATAGTATTCCTGCACCTTCAGCATATGAAGAACTAACTCATGGATCTACTTCACCAATCGAGAATGGATCAACTGATAGTATAGGCTACTTTCTTGGGGAGGCAAGTAGATGACAACTTAACATGATACATTAGTTAGAGGAATTGCCACTGACAACACATGATAATAGCTGTCTAATTATTTTCATTCTCTGTTGCTTCTGATAACAGATCATGTACCCATATCACGCAGAGCTTAATTTGTCGGCTGGAGATTACATTGTCGTTTGAAAGGTTTGCTAGCCTTGTTTGATGAATACTTCTGGCAATCATCAACTAATATTTTTGCCCTTTGAGCTTTATCTGCTGTCCTCTTTTTCACTATTAAAATTTTACATTCCTTTTTATCTTCTTCTCATGGTAAGATTTCATGAAACCAGCCAATGACTGTTTTGTAGTTTTGTTCTGTATGCTTCTGATATATCTTTTGTTTTCTTTCAACAATGGCTGGAGTGAAGTTGAATGCAAATGGAAAGAAGGTTGGTTTCCTACTCTTTAAATGGTACTTGATTTGTAAAGTTGCAGTTAGACAAAAACTACCCACCTGCAACTTTACACATAAAGAGCAAGATTGATAGATGTAAGGAAATTATGATTTCGATTTCATTTGTTGGACGACATTATGATACATTGTTTCTATTTCTTTATTTTGTGGGCTATGTTTGGACCTTGAGTTTCGTGGGAAAACATGTCTACAGCATTTCAACTGACACAATTGTTTGTTAAGACTGTACTTCACTTTTTTATCACTGATATTTGTATTGGAATTACCAACTTCAATTTTCTTCTTAGACTGATACATCTGGCGAGATGCCAATGTTGAGGTTCTGTGACCACAAGTCATATGCTAAAAGCAAGACAAAGAATAGGACAAATGGATAATCTTGCAATGAAGTACTTGTCCTATGTTCTCTTTTGTGTAGCTGTCTGTTTCTTTGTTTACTCTCTGAAGTTGTGTTCTTTTGTTCTTTTTGTTTTTTTTTTTATAATATCACATTTCATATTTTCAAGCTTTTTTCCTTTCTATTTTATTTTTTTTCTTTTTCTTTTTATATAATTTTTTAAGTAAATTCATTATATTAATCTGAATTTGGAAGTCAATGTTTTTTTTTTAAATTTAATATACATCTAAAAAAATATTTGATGTGAAAACATACATTTAATAATTTCAACGGACACTGCACCTCGCTTAGCGTGATGCATTCTACGCTAGTCTTATATATATTTATATAGAAATTTTTCATAATTATTTTTTGTTGTCTTGGAATAATATTTTAAAGTAATGAATTTAAATAATTAGGTTGGATAATATATTGTAAAAAAAATTATATTTGGTATTATCTTTTGAGAAAATTAAGTTTTATTGGAAAGATATATTTATACAAACTGTTATTTGATTAATATTATCATATTATTATTATTATTACTACTACTACAATATATTTATCTTAAAAATAATTGAAAGATATTTATATATATATATATATGTATAGTTATAATTGAAGTAATGATATTGATAATAGAAAAAATGTACCCTAAATTCTTTGAATTTCAAAATTTTATTTTCCATTGTAAGGACGTTGAGTTGGAATGGAGGAAATTAATTTCTTTATATTAACTAAAAAATAAAATAAATTTTTTAATTGAAGGTATTTTAGTCTTTTTAAAATTATCCCAATAATATCATTCCTTAAAATAAATATTTAATACAATTATCTATTTTAATTTTTTTTATCATTTCATAAAGTAAATATAATTTTAAAAATATAAAATTTTCTTAAATTTATTTTTTATTTCTTATTTCATTCCATCACTTTACATTCCATATTATCAAGTAAACGGGCCTTATGGTCGGTTTACTTAATGGGATGTGGGTGGATCAAAGACCACATCCCACATTATCTATGGTGGTCGAAGGTGATACTGCCACTGTATATACCAATTGTGGGATGTGGCATCACTTCAGTTGGGTGGGATGAAAAATCCCACAGTGCATGGTGGTTGGATGATGTTGTAAAATTTCAATTATATCCTCCATATGAGCATACTAAATTACGATATTATCCTTTCATTTGATCAAATTTTGAGAAACAGGACGCGCCATTCTTCTTTCTTTCATTTTTTTTTCTTTTACACCATTTCTTTTATTTATTGATTCTTTTATTATTATTATTATATATTTTTGTACTAATATAGTAATTATTATTGTACATTTTTATAACAATGTATATATACTAAAAATAATTTAAAGATACATATATAATTATAATTGAGGTAATGTATTGATAATAAAAAGAAAATTTTTGGGTCTTTTCAGCATGATAAATTATCGATAAATCGGCTCCATGAGGTCAATAATTCATAATATAGCATGGGAGCTCACATTAAATGAGCATTAGGCTTTCCATATTTTAATGTCGCTGTCCACTCATACCATTTGCATTAAATGCACAATTAGTCAATCTTTATAACTGCATCCTAATTGTCATTGTACATCTCAAGTCAACAAAAGCATATAGGTTGCTACCTTCCAAAAGAACTCGAATACCACTTAGTTTAAGTTTCGCTTCCCATTATAAATACCTTCTTCTTATGAGTTGTATAAGTATGCACACATGTACTCTCCGCCTTTTACTCAAGGCTTTAGCCTCTCTTTGTTCAACCTAATTTGAGTACCAAAAATCTTAATCGAAGGCTACATCAACAAGCCTAACTTACTTTTGTTTGATTGTAAAATTCAACTTGAATTCGATCTACCTGATCGAAAAGAAAATAACTTCACCCAATATTCTCCATACATTGTCACACCAAAAAAATATCATAAAAAATATGCTTTATTTTTTAAATAAAAAATTACTATGTGGTTTATTGTCGTGACACTTGAGATAATGCAATTGAAAGATTTTGATTATTACAAAACATTTAGGAGGGCATTTGATTCTTAAAAATACTTATTTACTCGGGGTAATAAGACAATATTTATGAAATAGGGGCATATGATAAGAAAGCCAAAATATTGCGGTTCCTTTGGTTTTTGCAAGAAATAAAACGAAAACGAAAATCCAACAAAATAGGCGGTGAAGCTGTGGGTATATACAGAAAGTACTAGGAGGAGAAATCTCAGAGAAACAACGTGAGAGAGACGAAATCTACCTTTTTTTCCCGATCGATATAGATAACAAACGGTCACTTATAGCAAATAATGGCGACTGCGGCGATAGAGACTCGGCAGGCGGAGGATTCGAAGCCGCAACATCAGCAAGGCGGCGGCGGCGGCGGTGGCGGTGGGGAAGGGCTCCGGCAATATTATCAGCAGCGCATACAGGATATGCAGCTGCTTGTCCGACAAAAAGTCCACGATCTGCAGCGCCTTGAAGCCCAGCGCAACGACCTCAATGCCCGAGGTCTTTTCTCTTTCTATATTTTTCTTCCCTACCTGTTCTTTTGAATTTGGCTGAAGATGTGTATTTTATATTTTATTTATTTTTCTCAAGCTCTAGGAATCAGAAGCACCTTGGTGTGTGTATTTTATGTATGCTGGTCGATTGTTGAAATTATGGTTCAGTATTCAGATTTTAGGGTTTCTCTTGGGCTTGATCCATTTTAATTTTAGTTTTATTTGTGGGCTACTTTCCTCTATTTTCTAAATCATGTTACGAATTTAATTTAGCTGCCGAGAGAGAATGCATACGATATATATTTGAGGGGGATCAAAAGGGACGTTTGAATAAATAATGATTTAGAACTGGTTAAACAGGAAGTCAGATTGAGAATGGAATTTGAGGTCCCTCTTCCTCCACTACTGATATTTTAGTTTTTCTTTGTGGTGGTGGTTGGGAAGGGGTTTTCCCCACTGTTAATTTTGAGGAAGTTTGCCCCCACCCCCACGCCCTTCTTTTTTTTTTTTCCTTTCTTTTCTTTTCTGTTTTTTGGGCAGGGGGCGGGGTTGGGGTTGGAGGGATTCGTCACTGTTAATTTGGAGGATTCGTGCTTCCTTTTCTGCTTTTCTTTTCTTTTTTTGTTATCATTTCATCAGTACTATCGATTCATTAAGTAAGGGCTTTTCATTTGGCTCAGCCTCTTCACCCCTGTATACAGGGGGAATGGACGGGAGAGCTGAGCCTACAGATGTCTAAATCATTATCATATAGGAAGACATACTGAACTAAAATTTTGAGGTCCTCCATCCATGCAGAGAAGGAGAGAAGCTTTATTCAATTTCATTTCACCCTATATACATAAATACTTTCTGTGGCCAGTTCATGCATTATTCCTATGTCTTTTACATGTTATTTGATATCGGGATGCCCTTTTCATGTTCTAATTTATGGTTGGAATGAGGATTGAAAAATATATGATTAGCATGAAATAAACGGACATTTTGACCTTAGGGGGAAGACAGATGATATGGGCTCAAGAGAGTTGGGTTGGACTTACTATGAGCAAATATTCTTTAAGTATAAAAAGTTTTTGTTCTGTGATGTTCAGTGAGATCATTGAAGGAAGAGTTGCAGCTCCTTCAGGAGCCTGGATCTTATGTTGGCGAAGTTGTCAAAGTTATGGGAAAATCAAAGGTCCTTGTCAAGGTGAGCGGTCATTTATGCTTTTGACATCATTCCTTTATCATTCATGGTTGAATATGGTTTCCTTTCTTACTTTGTTGTTTCCTGCTTTCACCAACTCTTATATTCTTTTTAGTTACCGACTTCTACTTTGCTTCGCTTTTTAGCGTTATGTTATACTTTATTGGTCCCTGGAAAAGACTGTAATTTCGTTCCATGTAAGAATCTCCTTACATGCGCGCGGCACACACACACACACACACATCTCAGGCGGCTTCCTCCCTCTGTTGATCTTCTGTATGTTCTATTCCCTTTTTTCATTTGGGTGAGTGTTGGATTTTAACTATTGATTCTCAATGGAATATGGATATTTTTTAAATACTGTTAGATGAATCTGAAGGAGGTAAACCATCTTTGTTATGCATTGTGGCATGTTTGGAAAAGGACTAGCTATTTTGCTCGTTGAATTCTTTTCCGCATCAGGTTTTGATAGGTTTGTCCTTTGTTCGTGCTGATATTGGAGTATTGCTTGAATTTATGTTTCATTTTATCAGCCTGGTTGACATTTAGTATTGTTGTTTTTGTGCTCTCTTATGCTTAGGTACATCCTGAAGGCAAGTATGTTGTTGACATTGATAAGAGTATTGACATCACCAAGATTACTCCTTCAACAAGGGTTGCTTTACGTAATGATAGTTATGTGCTCCACTTGATTCTGCCGAGTAAGGTTGATCCATTAGTGAATCTCATGAAAGTAGAAAAAGTTCCAGACTCTACTTATGACATGATTGGTGGTCTTGACCAGCAAATTAAAGAGATAAAGGAGGTACATATCTTGGAATTCTTTCTTTCTTGTTGCTTAGTCTTGAAGATTTTTATCAATTTATATTCAATTTTTTAGTACAATTGAAAATTTTCACATCTTCGTGCTTTTTGTGGTTTTTTATGCCCATCCTAAGTTCTAATTGAGGAATGCTTCATGGATTTTGTTTTAGTTTCTCAATATCAGGGAACTATATAGGGCAGAGGTTGTTCTACCTGTTACTTCATTTTCTCTGTGGTGTCTACCTTGTGTCTTGCTTTCTCTCCTGCTTATTGTTGCCTGGCTTTCTCTTGAAGTTTAAAATGATAGCAAAGAGATTCTGGAAGCCTCTCCATGAAATTTCAACGAAAAAAAATGTGTATTATCTGCTATTTCTATTAGCTTTCTTTGTCACAAAATTTTGTATGATGTTTCATATTTAGCTTTCATACATACAACATAGGAAGAAGTGGATTAACAATGACCTAGGAATTTTTGCTAGTTAATAAAAATCTATCAGTTGGAAGTGAAGGCTGACATACAATGATTACATATAATATTATGTGTATGAGAACTGTGCTCTATATTGGATACCCTGTATCTTGGGTGATAAGGTTTTATGAGTAAATTAATTTATTAAGTGAAGGGCCAGGACCCTAACATATTTTTTTGTTGGATGGTTTTATATTGTAAGGAAAATTGTTGTTGGAAGTGAGTATGTCCAAAAATTATTGTGTCATATTGTATAAAAATATACTTAAACAAAACTAGGTATTCAGTCCAGATGTACTAGCTTCTGGAATTGCTAGCTTTAACTTTTGCCAGCATAATACTCAAAATGCTGTTTCATCTCCTAGAAATCTATCATTTTCATTTCTTGTCTTGTGTTTTATAGGTGATTGAACTTCCAATCAAACATCCTGAATTGTTTGAGTCTCTTGGAATAGCTCAACCGAAGGTAATCCCATCAATTTGTTACGGCTTCTAATCCGGAAATATTTCTAATCTTTTTATATCCTTGAATTGTTGAAGGGAGTTTTGCTATATGGGCCTCCTGGGACAGGTAAAACACTGCTTGCTAGGGCTGTGGCTCACCATACCGACTGCACTTTTATCCGAGTCTCGGGCTCTGAATTAGTTCAGAAGTACATTGGAGAAGGCTCTAGGATGGTGAGAGAACTTTTTGTGATGGCCAGGTTAGTTGCGTTTGACCTCTAGTATCATTTCTGTATAATTTATTCGAATACGTTCAACCTTTTCTTTGGTATCTTCTGAGATTGAAGCATTGTCTATAGTCTTTCCGTTAGCATCCATGGTTGGCAAGGAGATACAAGTCTTCTTTCTGTTCTTTTCTTTTTTGTTTGGCAAGTGCTTAGTGATGGTACTTTGACAGAGAGCATGCTCCATCAATCATCTTCATGGATGAAATTGATAGCATAGGGTCTGCTCGTATGGAATCTGGAAGTGGCAACGGGGATAGTGAAGTTCAGCGAACTATGCTGGAGCTTCTCAATCAGCTTGATGGTTTTGAAGCATCTAATAAGATAAAAGTATGCATGTAGCCTCGTTCTTTCATTTGATTCTTCTGTTTACTGTTTTAACTTATGAAAATAGCTGTCTGGAAAATAGAGAATAGAGATGGAAGTTTTTTGCATGACTGGCCTGTACAGGTATTGATGGCTACTAATAGGATTGACATTCTGGACCAAGCTCTTCTTAGGCCAGGAAGAATTGATAGGAAAATTGAGTTCCCAAATCCCAACGAAGAGGTATGCCACTTGTCTCCAGAGCAATTTGCTTGGTGAAGCTTCTCTGCATTCCATTTGCTACATCTTTCTTAGTACTACAAAGTAATTATTAGCAGTAATTGCTCACCAAAAATTTTTATAACCTCACTCCTTTTCTCTATAAATTCTCATTTTGTGAACAGTTTGTTTTGCCTTTTGGATAATGCCAATCCCACTTTCCAAATGTCTGATTGTGTGCAAAATTATTTCAGTCTCGATTCGACATCTTGAAGATCCACTCGAGGAAAATGAATTTGATGCGAGGGATTGACCTGAAGAAGATTGCTGAGAAAATGAATGGAGCATCTGGTGCTGAACTTAAGGTATGTGTGGCTTTTCATCTTCCATAAACCAGTTAAATGATTGTGTTATTTGCTATTGATTCACCTTTACGCATCAATTATTTCTACAACATACAATTCTTAGGTCAATAGTTACCTTGCAGGTCATGTAGTTGAATGCATTCACATGGCCCATTTTTTTGCCCTAGTTATTTTCTTGGAGATCTGTTTTAGATCTACATCATGGTGTAATAACAATCTCCTTAGTTTAGATCGAGTAGACTCAGTCAATCTTTTCCTTCTGGTGTGGACAAAATCTCTGGAAAATGTTTATCTAGTGTATGACCATGCAGGACTGGTCCTGCCAAGGTGGGGTTTTGTTTAATGGTATTACTGGTTGCTTAGTTCTTCGATTGCATCCTAGCTCGACATTATAAAGACCTAAATTCTGTCCTCTCATAACATCTTCTAAACAAAATAATTAGAAGCTGTTTTAATGAAAGAAACATTTAAGTTGTTCTTTTGTTTTGCAGGCCGTTTGCACTGAAGCAGGAATGTTTGCTCTGAGAGAGAGGAGAGTTCATGTCACTCAGGAGGACTTTGAGATGGCTGTTGCCAAGGTCATGAAGAAGGAAACAGAGAAAAATATGTCGTTGAGGAAGCTTTGGAAGTAGGTTATGTACTTTGTTTTTGACTTGAAATGAGATTATCAACAATGTACCGAAGTGAATGGTTGAATGTGAGTGGACCCACGTTTGCTCGTATATGTTTTGATGAATTCATGTGGTGTTATTTTTGATCCTTTACGGTAAGAGGCTGTGAACTTCAAATATTTGCAGCTTACAAAGTGAATGGTCGTAATCTGTAATCCAGTTTGTATTTATTTGGAGTTTCGGGAGAGGCAGATGGAGAGGGGATTGTTGATGTACTTGTGCATTTATGTGGAATGTGAAACAGGCTTTCAGCGTTAATTTTTTTTTTATCCGATAAAAATTCAATTTGAAAAAAAATAAATATTTTTTTCTCAATTTTTTTATTTAAATCTACTTTATCATCCTAATACACATCAATTAAATTCAAATAAAATAATAATAATTAATTTTAAATTAATAAAAAAATATTTTTAAAAAATAATTTTTTTAAACATAAAAAATATAAATTAATTTATTTTTTAATTCTATAACATATTTTAATAATTACATTCCAACATTTCATTCAAACACATCTCATTTTTTATTTTCATTTCATAACTAACTTTTTAATTTTTAAAAATAACTGGAAATAGAAATGACATTTAAAAATAAAACCAAACTAGTTGTTAGTATCCATTTGGTTTTATTTTCAGAGCCATTTTTTGGTTGCATGCATTTCTAAAAGTTATAAAGTTAGTTATGAATTGGAATTGAAAATAGAAATGTATTTAGATGAAATATTGGAAAGTAATGATTAGAATAAATATATAATTAAAAAATTAGATTTATTTATATTTATTTATGTTTAAAAAGATTTATTTATTTAAAAATATATGTATATTTTATTAATTTTAAAATTATTGTAAATACTTTATGTCAAATTAAATTTGAAATTGGTTGATGTGACAGTAGGATAATAAAGTAAGTTTAAAAAGAATTTGAAAATAAAAAAAGGAATATTTTCAATAAAAAAAATATAAAAAATGATACAAATGAAAATGAAAAAGGGAGTTAGAAAATAAAAACAAATTAGCTCTTTAGGTTGTGATTGCTTATGATTTCATTTCCCTTTTTTCATTTTTGAGATAAAATAGTGAGATATTTGTGTTTATGAGATAGAAATTTTTTCTATGAAAGAGTGATTGATTATTATGTAAAAGTATAATGATTACAGTTGATATGACACGTGAAAATTACGAAATGGTGATTGGTTGTAAGTTATAAGTTAAAATATTATGTGTGTAATAAATATTATACTATTTTTATATATAGGCTTTTTTAGAATATATCCTATAATAAATATCAAAATATGTGATATGAGATAACTCAGTAGGCCCAACATCAAACGAGACGGCCCACCAGGCCCAAAGGTAGAATCTGTTTGGTCGACCTGTATCGACCTCACTTGGAAGTATCTACGGTCGACCCGTATCGATCTAAGGACAACTCCAATAGTTCGAGCATCTGAATCTGGTCGACATTAATTGACCTCCGGTGTTTACCTGAATCCCTGTCGAGCATATTGATTTGACTGGTCGAGCCCACTCCAATGACACGTGGCAGCTAGTGCAACCGCTGCCAACAACTCTGACAACCCTGCCAACAACTTTGGCAGAAACGTGCCTCCGCTAGAACGATTTACCTTGGAAAGTAGGAGATTTAGCCACCTGGCACAGTATCGGGATCTGGACATGAAATGACTCCCAACCCCTTGGCATGGAAAAAAGCTAGTACACCTGGTAGGGGTATTTCGGTAAAGTCACGCCCTCAAAAAGTTATAAATACTCCAGGTATTGTCATTTATACTATTCACTTTACATTCTCCATATTTTGTCGGATTACCCTCTCGACCAGAACTAACTTGAGCGTCGGAGTACCTTAGTCGGGGGCACCTCGACTAGCTTAATGTGCGTTGTGGTTGCAGATCTCAAGTCCAAAATTATATTCAACCTTCATTTCCTCTGCAAGCCTCTTTTAGCTGCATCATTTGGTGCCGTCTGTGGGAACTTTGAGATTGCAGCAAAAAAATGGTGAACATACGTAGAGTAACATCTGGAAGGGAGGAGAACCGGAGATCCATTTCTCCGCCTCTCCCTAACACCCAGCAAGACACGATTGCTCCGGGCACCATCGCCCTCCAGGAACAGCTGGTGACACTGCCCATGTCTTAGTTGATGCAACTGATCAGTAAATAGATCTCTGCTCAGATATCAGCTCAATTATCTACTGTCCTAAATAGGCACACCTCAATACCTGCCCCCGCCGCCAGTGCAGCTTCGTAGCTGCCACTATCGAAAAACAGACCCCAAAAGAATAGCCCCTCCCGCCATGAAGCCAAGTAGCCACTCGCCTGGCGCGAGGCCAATCCCAGACGCTCGTTGGTGGAGAGGAGGCATCTAGAACCACGCGAGGAGGTGATGGACTCAGAGGATCACGTTCGACCTAATTGAGCCATGCAGCGTGATAGGATCGAATGCTCAAAGCGTGACTACCGTGAAGATCGAGAAAAATCTATAGATTTGGCTCATCGGCCCCATCGAGCCCCACAATGCGAGAGGGCCAAGCGCATTAGGTTGGGTTTTAACTGAAATGCCACCAGGTGAATCGGGATGAGTGGGAGAAAGTGTCCAATCAGGTCCAATAGTTGAACAGACATCTCAATGAGATCTCGAGGAGAAATACTGATAGGGCCCTAAACCTGGATGCTCCTCAAAGATCTCATCGGGAGAGACGATCCCCATTTGTGCAGGAGATCATTGACAAACGCATCGCCATGGACGCCAAAGTCCCTATCGGCCTCCCAAGGTACGATGGCTCCACCAACCCCAACGAGCATCTCATGCAGTTT
>JACGDI010005255.1:92012-103028 GCA_014898725.1 Jacaranda copaia | reverse complement strand
GGGGGTTTCGATTGATTTTGGGTCAACTTAAAAATAACATGCGAGTTATTCAATAATCTAATAAATTTGACTCAACCCAAAAAAATTGGCTAGCTAAAAATAAAATATAAATTTAAAATATTTATATTCTATAATCTAAACTAAGAAAAATTTTGTCTCAAATTTCAAAAATTTTAAAATCTCCAATATACATTAAAAGAAGATTTCTTTGTGGAGTTTTGGGCTATGAATTAATGGAGGAAACTCACTATTAGTGCAAAGAAGATTTTCGAATTTGATGGTTGTCATCAAAATATTCTTTGAACTTTTATTTGATGTTTTTGTCCTTGGGCTTTAATTTTTACTATTTAATAGTTAATTATGTATTAATGGTTGTTATCAAAACTATTTATTGAACATTGTTTAATTATTCATTTAATTTTTTTTGTATTTGGAGGAATTATGGACATGATAAGTTTTAAAGTTATTATATTTCTTACTTTATTAAACCTTAATAATTATGTAAAATCATAAATTTTATTAGTAGATCAAATTTCTACTCAATTATAATATTAAAATTTATAAATATAAAAAATAAAATATATAAATTAAGTTTGGTTGAGTTTATCAGGTTGTTGGGTAATCTAATTAACTTGACTCAATTTTTTATAAATTAGATTAAAATTGAGTATTTTAAATTTAGAATCGGATTCGATTGTATTCAAATTTAATATTTTTATATTATACGCCCACTTCACACCTCAATTAAACTCAAACCAACCCAACCCACTCAATTATGAGCGATGGGCGTTAAAGCGGAGTGGTAAAGGCGGACGTCTCCCTCAAGTTTATATAAACGATGAGGCTTAGTAGGTGTAGTCATTTCCCTTTAACTAATTCAGATCATCTATGCTAACATAGTAACGTGTGTTTCACTTCTTATTTTACATTATAATATTTGTCATTTTCTTATAGAAATATTTGTTTGTAGATGAAATATACTTGATACGAGATAAACACATATTTAAAATATATGTTCCAAAATGCCCTCCAATCTACATGGGCTGGTTGGACAATTGGCCCCCCCAAATCCGTATAAAGTTTATGTTTAATCTACATTTTAAATTCTATGTATTTATGATAAATAATTTTTATTTTTTTCATTTTGTGAAAAAATAATCTTGCCTCTCATGAATTAAAGTTTCTAACTGCATCCCTACTTCGACGTTACAAGTGTAGCTGTAAAAGCCCAATAATGGACCCATTGCATACCCTAGCCTTGCAGATGCAGACCCAACAGTCCAATTCCGACGAGCTCCACGAACCCAAGCCTAACAATCTGGATTGTACCTACTCCACTAATTTGAATATTTGATTAATTTAGGGAAAATTTCAATTTCAATTGAAGACCTTTTTCGTCCTAATTATCCATATATTATAAAAAAGAAAGTCCTTTTTGCCTTTAAAATAAATATTATGGCATCAAATTTTAAATATACTAGATTTATTCTTTTACTTATTCTATATATTTAATACAATTTACATGTATGAATAACCATCATTCATTCAAAAAACTTCTCTTATCACAAAGTAAAATCAATACTTTAATGACTTTTGATTTTTTTTTAATTTGATAATAGACTATGAAATTGTTACCCTACGTGACTGCTATCTTCATAATTATGCAAATTACAGATATATATTATAAATGCAAGTCAAATTTTTAGTGTAATGAATGTGAGAATATACATAAATAATATGATTGCTCAAAAATATTTTTACATGGATGGAAACTTTATGCAAATGATTGCTAGCTTTCTTAAAAGAGTTAACAATTTGAGAATCATTTATTTTTGAATTAATATTAGAAAATAAAAACTTATGTTTCATAAAAATGATTTAAACGCATAAGTTTCATAGTGTCAGGTCAAAAAATTGAATTTAACAAATTCTTAATATGTGTGCGTATAAATAAAAAATAAAAATAAAAATGAATTAAACTACCATTGAACCCTCCTGGCATTTTACATATTTACTAGATACAGTTTTTGAAAAAGAGTAATAATGGTCCAGTGGCATCAATTTCTCTTGTCATGTGAGAGGCATCGTATTCGAATGCGAATGGGTTACTTTGTTGTACCTTATGTGTGCATATAGTTGTGAAATTTATATTTTCATTTAATTAATTTAATAATTAAATTTTATTAATTTGTTCTTAATTTGATAATTGAATTCTATTAACTATTTGTAATGTTTTCTTAAGATAAAAATAAAAAAAATTAGTAATGAAATTTATTAACTAACTACCATATCTTACATAATTAGTAAACAACTCACTCATTGCCCATGTTACTGGATTAAATCTATACACAATTATTGCCGACCAAAAAGGAAAAAAGTCACACAACTGAAATAAGAAAATCACTGACTTTTAGAATAATTTTAATTCATAATTTCTCAAATCAATACAATTTACCTGCACATGGGATGCACAGTATACCAGATCTTGAATGATATGGAATCTTTTCTTTTTCTTTTTCCTTTTTTTTTTCAGTTTTGATAATTCTGCTGTTAGTTCTTCTGACACATCCCCCCAGATATTAACAAAAATATTTTGTTTATTGGAAATTATATTGTTGGAGTAAATTATTGCCTCTTGGACTAATATCACCTTCCTGGAAACCAAGCATAACATTATGTATTACAAGCATGTGCAAGTGGCAGCAGGCACAGGATAAATCCTAGAGGGCCATTTTGGTAATTTCATCTTTTTTTTCTTTATGAAATTCCTATGGATCCAAATATTTATATTTTCACATTTTTGAAGAACAAACAATTACATCATTCATAATTAAGATAAAGCAGAAGGCACAAGATGAATCTTAGAGGGTCATCTTAGTAATTTCATCTATATTTTCTTAACCATGTTTATGAAATTCCTATGGATCCAAATATTTATATTTCACATTAATGAAGCACAAACAATTACATCATTCATAATTAAGATATAGCAGCAGACACAAGATGAATCTTTGAGGGTCATTTTGGTAAATTCATCTACATATTCTGGACCATTTCTATGAAATTCCTATTAATCCAAGTACTTATATTTCAAAATTATGAATTGCATTATTCATAACAAAGATATCAAATAAAAAAAAATTATTACGCAAGTAGATCGGTATCACATTAGTGAGGCTCGAACCATAATTTCTAGTTATGGGCAGCCCCTATTTTATCGTTGGGACAAGAGTTCGGATTGTATTTTAAAATTTTTATTATTAGATAAATTTAATTTTCAGTAACAAAGTATTAGGTTCGAGTTTTGTTGTGAATAAGTATATATAGTTAAATTATTTATTAATTAATATCATAATGACATAAGTTTATTTGTTTATTGAAGAGTATATACATCTAGCACTAGTTTGTGGGATTCCTATATTAAAATCAAAATTAGATCTTTTATGATTTTTTCTTTCTTGTAAAGTCCATATATGATTTTCCAAATCTTTTCTTTTCTTTTTTTTGGGGGGGTGGGCGGCAAAAATGATTATGTCCTAATAATGCATGAAAGAGTAACCTAAAGCACTTGGGCATGTGACCCCCAAATGAATCATCAAGGAAGAAAAATTGGAAAAACAAATTAGACAGGCTAGTAAATGACAAGAATGCCCCCGGGCAGACCAATGAACATCTTGTCGGAAAGACCATGTGTTGTGGGATGGGTATGCTTTCAACCTTCCCCAGATAAAGCCGTATCATAATTTCAAATATTAAAATTAAACTATGGAATTTGATGATATTAATGTTGCTTAAAATGAGTTCAACACGTATTCATCATATTAATAATTTAGTTATTATTTTTAAAATAAATTAAATGCACCCAACTCAAAATATTCCTTTCCGTCCCTAGAATTATGATGATTGATTAACCCGGGGTATCAGGAGAGTTCATCAAAAAAATTGCTTCTCTTTTTCCTTTGCCTAGACTTCTGCTAGAATTGCACGTGGGGTTTGGTAAATTTGTTTGGCTACAACTCATCTCCGCAACCATATTGTTGGCTTAAAAATTTATAGAGTGTAATATTAATCGTATATAAAAAATTTGAAGTTAGAAATTCGAATTTATTGAATTTTTAAAATATATATATAAATAAATATAATTCGTGCATTCATTAATTCATTTAGCACCAATATGATATTTTAATAGATTTGGAACGTAATTATACTAAAAAAAGAAGGAAAAAGAATTCATTTGTGGATGGATCATTTACTTCTTTTGGCACTAAGGTGATTGTTCAGTGGGTTGGACCCATAGTTTTATAAGAAAATTAAGGGTTTGAATTTATTTGTAGTAGTAATTTGTGAGTCAATTACTTTTGTGGTGAAGAATTTTTAATTTGATTGGAACTTTAGTGGGATTGTACATAGTCACTATAGTAAAATAACTTCCATAGTCACCCTTGAAAGGCGTTGCTATATTGGTTACTATCTCCTATATTTTTTTTTGAGAAAAATAGAATTTATTATTTTTTAAAATAATAGTTATAATTCAAATAAATGACAAGGGACATTTAATATGATCATAGTTAAAAGAATTGCTATATGTTAATCATCTCTTATTAGCTTTTTTACCTTTTTTTTTTCAAAAAAAGAAACATATTATTATGTTTATGAAGTGAATTGACATGTTAGATTATCGATATGCCATACTTCACTTAAATGCTTTATTTAAAAAAACGAATGATACTTGGATAATATTAGATAAAGTTATACTTTTTCATGTGTATGAAATTCTAATTTAATCTATTTATGTATTAATTAACCTATCGATAAATAAATATAATGATAATATATATGTATTATAATTATAAATTAGTTGAGTCATGAGTAATTATTTTGTTTAATAATATTAAGTATACATATAACATATAAAGTGTGAGGTTATGAGTTTAAACTTAATGAGCTCTTGACGAATGTATATAAATAAAAATATATATAAAACTATAAATTGTTAAATTTATTTCTTGTGTCGGTTGCCTCATATGACAAGTGACTTTCAACTACAGTCCAAAGCCAAACTTTTTCACCTTAGGTCTCAAGAAATAACATAGAAAATTATTGTGGCAATCATTGTTATTTTCTCCAAATTGGGGGGCATTCTCATTGACAAAAACACATAAAAACCCTTCCAATCCTCCACCCAAAAACACACAAAACACACAGAGACAGCATGAAGAAAGCGAACACATTGATAGTGCTACTCTTTGCCAGTTTCAGCATTGCATTTTGCTTAACTGATGGTAAGATTCAACTTCTCCTCAACTCTTTACTTGCCTTTGCACTACTCCTAATTCTTGAAAGATAGGAAGTGAAACTATTCTAAATTTATAATACTAAATTCGTAATGTTTATTTAGATATATCTATTTTGAAATGTCATGAATTTCCATTCAAGCTACTTTTTCAATTATATTGATGATTTTGAAATTCTCATTGAATAGATACTAACGAGAATTCATAATATCGAATCATTTTTCAGATTCAGATTATTTAAATTGTAAAAATTATACCAAATTTAGTATTGTATCATAAATGTCATATTCAAATGGATGCACCTCTTTATGCTTTCACTATATACCTCAAGGTTATTTATATATCACTAAAAATAATTTTGTTTCATTTTATTTCATTTTCAATTTTTTTTGGAGTTTTTGCTTCTCTTGACAGTGGAATATACATGATTGTAACTATATAATTGTATTTTGATGTGACTTATAGTAATATTAATATTTTTATTGAGTGATCAGTTGAGCTAATACTATCAAAAAATTAGGCATCCGTTACGAAAATAATGCTATGAATTTCGTAACTATAACTATAAATTGTAGCTACAAATTTTCTATAAGAAATGTAATTTCTTTTAATGACGAGCAACAAAAATTATTAGCTATCAACCACTAATCATATTTTTTACAAGCGCAGTAGGTTAATTCCAAATTATTCATAGAAAAATTTTATATGCATAAGAAAACAATAATTAGCCAAGGATTGGTCGTAGCGAAACTTAACTACAAAAACATCTGTTTTGAGTTTGATTAGGTCAATTTCATAGTTTAGGCTGCAAATGTCTAGTATCAACTACGAATTAATTATAACTAATGCCCTAAATTTTTTAGTATGATGATATCGCCTTGACACATTTAAATGTAAAGTTTGAATTTAAAATTTAAATTTTAACAACTATATTAATATATTATTTTATAATGTAACTATCTGCACATGCTGTGAGCTACAGTCTCCTTTTCAATAATATCAAAAGTATAGCATGAAATACTTTTGGGAGATCAGTACCAGTGGATAATTAGTAGCGTAGGCGGTGGTTCCAATTTAGAACTTGTGGCAAAGTCTAGTACGTAAGCCATGTTGCATTGGCTTAAAGAAATCTCAATGTCATGCTCCCATTGTAGTAAAATTGTTGGACATTACATGTGATAGCAATGGTGGCTATACAGCTGGAACCACATATTGTCACGTTACACTTGAATCAATTAAATTGAAATTAAAACATAGATTGGATCAATGTCATTCTAAAAGAAGAATCTTTATGATTGGACCATGTCATGATAGGGAATTGGATATACTTACCAGGGAAGTAATTATCAACTTATTTAATTATTAGAATATATTGATGGTTATTTTTGTTATTTAGGATTTTCTTTTTAGAATTTTCTTTGATCTAATTTTTTTTGTTTAATTTGTTTCTCACATAATCGATTGAATGTTCTAGAAAGTCAATTTATTCTGTTTCTGAGCAATTTTGGGGGAGTTGTTTATTCCTATTTATAATACTATGGTTCATGCTAGATCGATTTGATGACCAACTACATCCTACCGCTTTTATATTTTTATTGTGCATTCTCCTTTTTATCTCATTAAAGTCTTTCAGTAAATGTCTCCATCTTCTTTTCCATTACTAAAAAAAAGTGAGACAGAACAATAGATTTATTCTCACTAAAGCAATTTTGATCAATGAATTAAAGTACAACCAATTTAATTAGTTGAGTGGTATTTGACGTAATGATATTAGCTTTCACACATAAAGTATGAGATTAAAAATTTAAATTTAGCAGACTTTTGGCGTGTATTTGTATAATAATAAAAAATCTAATTAGATAAATTCAATATTTTTCAAATTTAGTGTCCGGCTCAATTTAATTATGTAACTTGTTAATTTACCCAAAACGTCGGTAGCATGTATAATGAGTTTTGCATACTGTGCTTTTCAAAGTCATAGATGTACTATGTACAATTTGCAGGTAAGATCCAATCTCCATTTCTACAAGTTCCTTATAACTAATTCTTGAAAATTCTCAGGACTATTGCCTAATGGCAACTTTGAGTATGGCCCCAAGCCATCACAAATGAAAGGAACCCAGGTGACGGACCCCCAAGCCATACCCTTCTGGGAACTCTCCGGGTTCGTTGAGTACGTAAAATCTGGCCAAAAACAAGGCGACATGCTGCTGGTGGTGCCGGAGGGAGCCTCCGCCGTGCGCCTGGGCGACGAAGCATCCATCAAGACCAAAGTTAAAGTTACAAATGGAATGTTTTATTCCATTTCCTTTAGTGCTGGCAGGACCTGTGCACAAGAAGAGAAATTAAATGTGTCCGTTTCGCCAAATAAAGAGCCGAAGGATTGGGGCATTTTGCCTATCCAAACTGTTTATAGCAGTGATGGCTGGGATTCCTACTCTTGGGGATTCTTGGTCCAATCCGATGAGATTGAGATTACGATCCATAACCCGGGGCGGGAAAAGGACCCGGCTTGTGGCCCTCTTATTTATTCGGTTGCACTCAAGGCTTTGCGCTCTCCTACAAGGCAAAAAGGTGAATTTTCTTCTCTAAATATAATTCTATGCTTAAAAACAATGAATAATGAGAAATGTAATTATATATTTATTTCTAATTATTGCAGGTAATATGTTGAAAAATGGTAACTTTGAAGAGGGTCCATACATCTTTCCTAACACATCTTGGGGTGTCCTGATTCCACCTAATATCGAGGATGATCACTCTCCACTACCAGGATGGATGATTGAATCCCTTAAAGCAGTAAAGTATGTAGATTCTGACCACTTTGAGGTTCCTGAGGGGAAACGAGCAGTTGAATTGGTGGCGGGAAGAGAAAGTGCATTAGCCCAACTAGTGAAAACTGTGCCTGAGAAAATTTACGATCTCATATTTTTCGTGGGTGATGGTAAAAATTCTTGTGAAGGATCAATGATGGTTGAGGCAACAGTAGGCAAAGACATTCTTCAAGTTCCTTATGAATCAAAGGGTGTTGGAGGGTTCAAACTTGCTAAACTTAGGTTTAAGGCAGCCTCACCTCGTACTAGGATCAGATTTTTGAGTACATTTTATCATATGAAGAGTGACAGTTCTGGTGCTTTATGTGGTCCAGTGATTGATGATGTGAGGTTAGTTAGTATTCGTAATTCAAGGCATGTATAATTTAAAGTAGGACATGGTAAAGCACATAGATTACGGGGTTAATGTCTACATTGGGGCGTTTCTTTTCTTTTTCTTTTCCTTTTTTTTCCTTGTGACACAAAAAGAGGCTTTTTAGTTACTTTACAATGTCATCTAAGTATGACAATATATAGCTAGTTTAAATGAATAAAAGTGAGTTCAATAAATTCTGTCACCTTCATTTATTTGGAAATTCCTCAATTCATTGGGACAATTGAAAAGATGTAATAATTTCTTTCAAGGCAACGTAAACCGCCATATGTGGTTTAATCACAGGCTATTCCAAATAATGAGTTGGTCTTCAATTGTGTTGGGCAAATGATTTGGCAAAAAATTTACCTATTAAAAATAAATAAATAATTTGAGTTTGGTTAGCTAGTTAGGTTAATTTTTAGACTACAAATGTTTAGTATTAATTATGAATTAATTATAGCTGATGTCTTAAATTTTTGTAGTATAATGATATTATCTTGACACATTTAAATACAAAGTTGAATTCAAAATGTAAACTTTAACAAATATATTAATATATTATTTTATAATGTAACTATATGCACATGCAGTGAGCTACAGTCTACTTTTACCTAATAGCAAAAGTATAGCATGAAATATTTTTGGGAGATCAGTAGCAATGGATCATTGAATCATAGGCGGCGGTTCCAATTTAAAACTTGTGGAAAAGTCTAGTACGTAAGCTATGTTGCATTAGTTTAAAGGAATCTCAAAATCATGCTCCCCTAGCTTGTAGTAAAATTGCTGGACATAACATGTGATGGCAATGGTGGCTATAGTTGGAACCACACATTGTCACGTTACACTTGAATCAATTAATTGAATTTAAAACACAGATTGGATCAATATCACCTTATACTTGGACCACGTCATGATGGGGGAATTGGATATACTTACAACGAAAGTAATTATTATCTTTTCTAATTATAAGAATATATTGATGGTTATTTTTGTTACTTAGGATTTTCTTTTTATAATTTACTTTGATCTAATTTTTTTGTTTAATCTTTGTCACATTTAAACGGTTGACTCTTCAAGAGAGCCAATTTATTCTCTTTTTTAGGAATTTTGGGAGAGTTGCCAATTCCTACTAACAATACTAGGATCTATGTTAGATTGATTTGATGATCAGCCATCATCCCACATCCTTTATATTTTTAATTATCCATCCCCCTTTTTACCTCAATGATTGACTATTTTTACTTAGTAAAGTCTTTCACTAAGGGTCCGTGTACTTTGAGGGATGAGGCAAGATGATAGCCCACATCTTGCCTCATCCCACGTTTACTTTGAGTGACTGGAGCTTCTGATAAAGCTGTTAGCCTGCCACTGTAGACATTATTGGTGGGAAATGACATCCTACCTTTGAGGTGTGATTGTTTTATCACACCTTTGATGTCGGAACTTCAAATAATTTCTTGTTGTGGTGCCAATCAAAAAATTTAAAAATAATTAAAAATATATTTATATTAAAATAATTAAAAGAAATGACACTAGGATTCCTCATAATACTAGGATCTATGTTAGATTGATTTGATGACCAACTATCACCCCACATCCTCTATATTTTTTATTATCCATTCCCTTTTTTATCTCAATGATTGCCTGTTTTTTATCACAATAAAGTCTTTCACTAAAGTGAGAAAGTATCTCCATCCTCTTTTCCATTACTCAAAAAGTGAGAAAGAATAACACATCTATTCTCACTAAAGCAATTTTGATCCATGAATTAGGATATGACCAACCTAGTTAGTTGAGGGCATTTAATTTAATGATATTAATTTCACATATAAAGTATAAAATCACATATTTAAACCCAATGATTTCATGACGAGCTCGTGTATAAATAAAAAAAAAAATCTAATTAGATAGGTTCAAATATCAACTTAATGTAGCTTGTTAATTTACCCCAAAAATTGGGTCGCATGTATAATAAGTTTTGCATTTTATGCCTTTCAATGTCCTATACGTGCTATGTACAATTGCAGGTAAGATTCAATCTCCATTTCAACAAGTTCCTTATAACTAATTCTTAAAAATTCTTAGGAGTATTGCCTAATGGCAACTTCGAATACGGCCGCAGGCCATCACAAATGAAAGGAACCAAGGTGACAGATCCTCACGCCGAACCATTCTGGGAACTCTCTGCGTTCGTCGAGTACATAAAATCCGGCCACAAACAAGGTGACATGTTGTTGGTGGTGCCCGAGGGAGCCTCTGCCGTGCGCCTCGGTGATGAAGCATCCGTCAAGACCAAAGTTAACGGACGTGATCCTCTATTCCCAAATGGTATTACATCTCCTATTACATTTCTAGATGATTGCCAAGTGTCATATTTAACAGATGGCTCTAACAGTTTAGAGTAAACTCCATTCATTCTTTTAAAAGGAAAGTCCCTACTCCATCAGTGATGAAAGAACAGCGGTGCCACCAAAGGAAACAAATGGAGAAGGAAAGTTTTTCCGTACATGCAGCTCTTATGGGGAAAAGGAAG
>JACGDI010005255.1:78745-91728 GCA_014898725.1 Jacaranda copaia | reverse complement strand
ACATATTGTCATCGTACAGAGAGCAGATTGATTGATTACGCAAAAAATATGTATTCATGTTTTCTTTTTGGATATTTGAGTACAGAGATTAGTTTGATGGGGTCAACTTATAAGATGCATTTGAGGATATTTATGCTCTTTTGGAAAAATATGTATCCAAGTTTTCTTTTGAGTTGTTTTTGTATGCTCATTTTTTTGTTGTTGGTGGATTTGCGAAATTGATATAAAGAGTTGAAAAAGTAACTCTAATGTTTCTGTATCCATAGTGCTCCAAAGGTGGATTTCTCAAAAATTGGATCTTAAATTGCCTATGTGAAATTTGTAAATATAATTGATAATTATATAATTATATTAATAATTATACATTAGAAAGTTATTTCATATCTCAATATATAATTGTACTTTTACAACAAATTTTTACTGATTTCAGGTTTGATTTTACACTTACGAGCAATGGATATAAATAACCAAATCGATCTTACTCCACGCCGTAGGTTGGAATTTTCCTTTGAGGAGGAGGATAGGGAAAAGAGGATCTTCTTGACAATAACATTGAAAAAAAATCTTATAATTGAACATCAATCAGTCTTGTTAGAGGAGAAAATTTCAATATTTAGAATGGAGTTTGATAGTGAAGAAGATGCTTACAAATTTTGCAGTGAATTTGCAAGGTTAGCCGGATTCAGTATAAGCAGACACTGGGAAGATTATTGATAGATCATTTTTGATGTGCGTGCCAAGGTTACAGACAAAAAGATAAAAGAGATGTGAGTGTTATATCTCATTGTCCAGAAACAAGAAAAGGTAGTTGTGCAATTATGAGGATTAGTGGTCGCTATATTGGTAAGTATAAGGTTGTTAATTTTGTTGCCCAGCATAGTGGACATGGTCTAGTGAGTCCAAGTAAAACTCATCTCTTGAGGTCCCACAGATTTATTACTACTATACAGGCATCACAAGCAGATGATATTGATAGCCCGGGAATAGCATCAATAGTAGGTTTTGTCCTAATGGCTAAGCAAGTGGGTGGATGTGAAAATGTTGGGTTTATTTTTGAAGATTACAAAAATTATTTGCAGTCAAAGAGAACTGTAGAAATGAAGCCCAACTTTTTTTTATGCAATTCAAGTTGATGAAGATGATTTGATGGCTAATATACTTTGGGTTGATGCACAGATGATGGTTGACTATGCTCATTTTGGTGATGTGGTATGCTTTGATACAACTTATAAAAAGAACAAAGAAGGTCGACCATTTGCCCTTTTTGTTGGCATGAATCACCACAAACAAACTATTGTCTTTGGTGCAACACTATTATATGATGAAACTGCATTTACATTTATGTGGTTGCTTGTCCAATCAAGAAATCTGATGCAAGGTCTCCTAAAGACTTGTCCTGTGCTGCAAGAAGATGACCTGGAATGGCTAACGCCACTGCCATGCTCCTGGATGGTCATCTAGGCACAAGAAAACTGGCCTTATATGAGGTTTGGTGCCAGCACCTCTCCCCTAAGTACCACTCACCCCGATCCAGAAAATAAGTCTCGTCGCTTTATGGCCAAGACCACACAATTTTTATCCCAATGGGCATAATCCTCCCATGGGAAGCATGGGCAACCCTTCACGCACGAAATAGCAATTCCCCAAGAAAGAGAAAAGAAGGCTGATTCTTAGCTTGTTGCCTTCGCTAACAACTTGAAACTATTCTTACAAATCAAGATGTAGCAATAGCAAAAGCTTCAGAGATAAAGTGGCCTGAAACTTGTCATCAATTGTGCATTTGGCACATCTATCAAAATGCAGCAATTCATCTCAGCAGTGTATTTGCAAGCTTTTCAAGTTTCTCTAGGGATTTCAGTTCTTGTATTTTTGATTATGAGGAGGAGAAAGAATTTCTAAATACATGGTATGTTGGAAAAATATAGACTTCAAACTAATGAGTGGCTGGAAAGGTTGTATAGAATGAAAAAGAAGGGGCATTAGTTCATGGTGGACGAAGATTTTGTGCAGATTTAACAACTACTTAGCGTAGTGAAAGCATGAACAATGTTCTTAAAAGATATGTGAGTTATAAACATAATTTATTGCAATTTTTCCACCACTTTGATAGATTGATTGATGACCGTCGCTATCAAGAGCTAAAAGCAGATTTAAGAATTAGTCAAAGTACACTTGTAGCGGCATTTCTAGTTGAAATTCTGAAGCATGCAACTAGAATTTATATGTATAAAGTATATGAGTTATTTCAAGATGAGGTGCGAAGGCATATGCTTCTACTATGGAACTGTGTTATGAGAATGGAGATATTTTTGAATATGTTATGAGATTGGAGATATTTTTGAATATAAGATTGCCCCCTTCAGAAAGCATCATTAGCACACGGTAATGTATGACTCATCTCAAGGTAAAATTTCATGCAGTTGCAAAAAGTTTGGGATCATTAGGATATTATGTTCGCGTGCCCTTAAAGTGCTTTCTTTAAAAAATATTGTCAAAATTCCTAAGTTGTATATTAAGAAGAAATGGACCAAAAAGGCAAAGAAAAATGTGGTTGAAGCAGAATCCTTGGGACTTGCTGTAGAGGCAGTTCAATCTATGATCAAAAAAGATGAAAAGAAAATGATTGGAGTGCAATATAAAGAATTGTGTAGCTTGAGTAATCAGTTGGTAACATGAGCTGCTTTAATTGTGGACATTTAAAATTGCAAAAAATGGTCTTCTTAAGATACTTGAAGAAGTTGATGGAAGTTTGGAGGATAGAACAACAGTAAGACCAACTCCTAGAGCTAAATTTGTTGTGCCAAAAAATTGTTTATCAAGAGTATTGGCAGGTACTGAAGTATCCGAAAAACAAATTTTGACATTGAATGACAACGAATTACAATAAAAGGGTAGAAAAATAAAGAGAAAAGACAGGTAAAATCAGGGAAAAGATTAAGGAGTGGATTGAAGAAGAGCATGCGAAGAAAGAAGCAAAAGCATAATAATATGCCTTCATCAAATAATTCGATTGTACATAGTGAAAACAACAACCAGGTGTAATTTTTTTTCATAGCAGTATATAAGTTTGTTTATACTTATTTAATACATTTGAATTTATTTTCAACTTATGCAATGATTACATAACATAGATGCAGCTTTTTGATAATGGTACTGATAGTCTAAGCATTTGGGTTTCCACTAATTCCACTTCATTACCTTGTTGCAATGCTCATAGGTTCTTTGTATTTAATAAGCCATTTATATATTACATTATTAGGAGGTTTATGTGATTTTATATATTATTAGGAGTTTAATTCCACTTATATTATATTGTTAGGAGTTTTATGTGATTTTGATATATTTCTCATATTTTCTTTGTATTTAATAAATCAGAAAAATCAAGTTGGTGGATCTAATTTAAGCATGGTTTTTCCTACTGAAAGATTTGTAATGTCACGTGCAGAACCATCCCAATATGTACAGGTACACTAGTCTTTTAATGAAATTTTTTTCTACCAAAAAAATTATTATAATAATCTAAAAGGTTTATATTTTTCTATTGTGGATGTTGAATCCAATTGTTCATCAGCAGTTTAATTATGTTCATTTTTTTAGTTATTGGTGGAATAATAACATTGGTATAAAGAATTGGAAAAGTAACTCTTAAGTGTTTTGCATCCATAGTGCTCAAAAGATGGAATTCTTTAGTCAACAGTGGCAAAATGCATAATGGGGCATGAGCAAGAATAGATCAAAATTGGAAAACATTGGAAACAAGATTTGATCCCACGCCCTTGCCATCCTTATCATTTTCATCCATTGGTATGCAAGGGAAGCTGGACTTTTGTAGTTTTATTTGATGAGGAATTATTAATCGTTCATTCTTTTCTTTCTTTATTATTTCTTTGTTTTTAACTCTTTGGTCATTTCCTGTCTTACTACTTGATATATACCTTAACGATGAATTTAATTATTTTACTTTTAAAACAATTTAATAATTATTTTGTTTAAACAAAGCATTACTTATACTATCTAATTAGACAACTGAATGGCACTTTTATTTATTTGAATAATGTATGGCCCTCTATAAACCTACAAAATTCCATGACACTAATCATGACCAAGTCTAATAAAATCCCATCTTAAAATGCTGATTAGTTATTTAAATTAATACTGAGTTATTTCAGTTGCTGATGCCCTCACCTTTGAGACGATTTGCTACAAACTACCCTCCTCACGTAAGGCTGCCTCCAAAGAATTTCTTCTCAAATCATAGTGAATCTCATTTCCTCCATTTGTGATGGAAACACAGGGTATGTGCTCTTATTTAAATTTTTCGAAAATTGTAGGAAGAGAAATGGAGACAATAACTAACGAAGAAAATTGCAACAAATCCAACTTTATATATTATTAATAATATTTTTTATTTATCCCATATACATATATAAATTTATCTAAAATATCTATACAAATTATATATAATATAAAAATCCCTCCCAAGCCCTCCCGCCACACTTGCTCCCCATTCCCTCCCATCCCCCCGCTCCTCCAAATGCCCACCCCCCATTCCTAAACTTTAATAGCTACCACGCCAAGTGGCTTGTAGCCCACTGGCATAAGTCTCCCACATAATGTGGGAGATCAGGAGTTCGAACCCAAACGGGCTCCTGATGTGTGCGTGTGTATAAATAAAAAAAAAAAACTTTAATAGCTACCATGACAGCTATAAATACTTGGCCAGATCCGGCTACTAGCAGCCATGACAACTTGGCGCCAATATTCGTCGCAAATGCCTTTTTTCTTTTTCCTTTTGTTTTTGCCAGCAGTCATTTGGCTATAGACACCTATGGCTATCGGGGCTCTACTTTCGACGGCTTGTGGCTACTAGTAGCCATGGCCACAAAACGATCCTGTGGTTGCCTACGGCCATGGCAACTGGTGCTGTTAGACTGGGAGGTGAGTGTAGGGGTAGGGGTAGATAAATATAAATATATATTTATAAATTACATATATTATCATATGCATTATATTATATATAATAATATATTATATATATTATGCATATGTATTGTATTATATATAAGAATATAAATTTTTAATTCTATTTTTTTATTTTTTTCCTATATTTTGTTTGTTGTCTTTCATTTAAGGGGCATTTTATTTTCTCCTCAGCATTTTTCTTTTCTTTTCCTTTTTTTAATTGTAGCCATTTTGATGATGTGACAATGAAATGGACCCTGATGTAGCATTGGGTGACAAATGTCACAAAATTCCCAAAAAATAGGCCCAATTAAAGCTAATTAGGCAATTTTTAGGCCTAATTTTAAATTTTTTGGCTCGATGAACCAAAATTGCAAAAAATCAAATTAAATGGACGAAAAATTATGGGTTAGTGAATAAAATATTCTAACCTCATATTAAAATGAACTAAAATAAAAAAAAAAGACATAATTCGTGAACTAAAATTATAATTTTCCCAATTCGTCATGATTGTGCACTGATCATATAAGACAAAGGACAGATGCATTTTGGAAGTGTTTGGGTAGAGAGATGAATCCACACTTCATGCGTGTGGTTTGCTGAACAAAGCTTAAAATGGCAATGACAATTCTTAAAATAGCTCTCTTGGTGGACGTTGCAATAGCAATCATAATGCGTTCATGGCTACACTTTTGAATTTATGTATATAATTAGTTTCACTTGTTCTATTTTAAAAATAGAAAGTGATACAGTTAAAAATTTAGGCAAAATTTGATTGCACAAGGAAACATATATACCATTCTGAACTAAGTGCAAAGCAAAGCTTTTAGTGACTTTTAATTACTGCAAAACAAACTCTTCACTAATTCTTCATTTTAATAATTTTTTATGGTGAATATGTATCCTAAGATAAGAACTAACTAAAGTTGAGTAACTTCACAATTTCCAAGCACAAAACAGTAAATACAAATGCTCAAAAACAAAAACAATTGGAATATTATATATATAATGTAACAATAAAATTACAAATATAAGTTAAAACATTGTTATCAAGTACAAACTTTAGGATTTGGAGTAGGAAGCTAAAAACAAATTAACCAGCTCTTGGAACACCATTGCATCAGAGTACAGTACATCAACATACATTATAACCTGCTGCATAAAATATATATTCCTTTATGATGATGATGATGATATACAAAAGACGAACACGTAATGCAAGATATTATTTTTGGATTAATCCAAAAATTACTGAAACTGAATATGAAATATTACCTTAATTTTGAGGCAGCTGTCATGGCTCAAGTTTCCTATCATATTCATCCCACGAAGAATGGAAATCGGTGATAACAAAATCGCTTTCAATTTGCTCCTCAGAAAAATGCGGGCAGTCTTCTATGTCGATAGAGAATGAAAGTTTAACTCCCTTTGAGAAAGGGATCTCTTTTAGTTTGTAGCAGTGCCTAATGATTAGGTTTTCAAGGGTTGGGATGATATCACAATCATCATCGGAGGCTCTCCAACGCTCAAGATCAATGTCTTCAAGCAGCAGACATTCAAGTTGAGGGAATTCCCCCTCAAATGTTACCCATTCTGGACCTTTAAAGGCGTAGGATCGCAATTTGAGCACTTCAAGGCTTGGCAACTCAGCAATAATTCTCATGTATTCCCAGGGATATCCAAGCCCACTCAAACTAAGCTTTCTAAGACTTGACGGGAGGAAAGAAGTTATATTAATAGAAGACACAGGGCGAGAGGGGGCAAGTGCAACAACCTTTGGATTCACAACGACACATTTGAGCGATTTAAGTTGATGGAGATGATGCAAAAGATGATCGAAGAACCAAAAGGGTTTGGGTCCAGCAGCATGATCAGGGGCTAATTCAATTTGAATTCCTAATTTCTTCAGATTTGGGATTCTTTCAAGAATCTCCTTGCTACAACTGTCTATGCTGATGTCTGAAAGTATTAAGAGGTTTGGTAAGAGAGCAGTGCCAATTCTTCGAGATGGATAGGGTAGGTTGCTTCCCATGACTTGGAGATGCCTTAATTCTTGCATATCCCAGATCTCTACAGGCAGCAGAAACGATGAATCAGCTCCAGAGGATTTAATGCTCAGATGTCGACGGACAATCAAGAATTGAAGGCTCCAAAGTTTGGATACAGAAGCAGGGATGTTTCCATTGCAAGTGAGGGCTAGGTACTTTAACTGAACTAGTTTTAGCACTTCAATCGGGAACTTGTAGAAACGGACTGTAAGAGCATCAAGTACTCTGAGCAACCTCAAACCAGAACATATTGGCACTGGATATTGATGGTATGGACCAGTACATAGGAGTGAATGCGCCGTTGAAATGGATTCAATCGAGTTGTACACCTCTGTTATGCCAAATAAAATGTTGTTCTGGATGCACAATCGTCGCTGTCTTTTTTTATCTTCTGTCAGAGTAGATTTGGCATAACTATTGATGACATGCAAAAACTTTTCCTTCCGAGCTTCTCTAAGACAAAGATGCAAAAAGGCAGAATGGATGCTGCAAGTTTTAATTCCTGTACCGGACCTTGCCTTGACACATAGAACAACACTTGCGCCTACAAGATCCTGCAAACATTTCCTGGCAAAATCTTCAGAATTTGGTGTGAGAAATCCTTCTGCAATCCACAAATTGATGAGCTTTGGCGCAGGGATCTCACAAAATGGTGGAATAACACCCATATAGAGAAAGCATGCTTTTAAACGTTGAGGTAAGTAGTTGTAGCTCGGAAATAGTACATTTGAAATTCTATCATATGCATCCATGAAAACTGAATTCTCTTTCTCATCTGCTACCTTGTTCCAGTACTCTGGCGTCTTTTCGGCTTTGGATAGGATGTCGGCAACTGTAACGATTGTAAGAGGAAGACCTTCACATTTCTGGGCGATCTTCTTTCCAGCTTTCTGAAGTTGAAGTGGGCATGAATTCTCTTCACCAAACACCTTTTCACGAAGAAGATGCCAACTCTCTTCTTTATTCAAGAAGGGCATTGGTTGCTTAGCAAGACTCCAATCTACTTTTCCAGTCCATTGAGCAAGGTCAGCTACTCTATCTAGTCTAGTTGTCAGCAAGACTCGACTTTTATTTTTGTCGTTTGGAAGTGATCTTTTCAATTCACCCCAGCCCTCTATGCTCCAAACATCATCTACCACAATTAGGTATTTCCTACCTTTCAAACTTTTATACAAATCCTCAACTAATATCTCTTCTCCTTCCTCACCTGATTTATCAGCTAGGAAGACTTTTCCTAATTGATATTTTTGGCCTATTGTGACCCACACACGACAATCATAATGATTCAAAACAAATTCATCGTAGTAAACTTCTTTAGCAAGAGTGGTCTTACCAATTCCCGCCATCCCCCAGAGTGAGACAATATCGAGATCTTCGTCTAAACATTCTGTTAGCAGATATTTTACATCTTCGAACATTTCAACAGATCCAACCATTTTTGACTTCTTTCCGTCAAAATGATGAATTCCTGATGAAACAGCATCATCGTCATCTCCAGGCAATGGGTTGCTCAATTCTTCTAGCATCATCTTCTTCGTCTGCTTCACAGTTTCTATAAAGGAATAAATCTCTTGCTCCACTTCCTCCACGTCTAGGAAGATGGGAAAAGATAGTGAGATTAGAAACTGATTTGATATATGGGATTCAAGTGCATCCTCTAATTTGCATATCGCCTCTCTCATTTGTGCCTTCAACGTGTTTACCCTCTCGTTGCTGCTGCCGCTGCTGCCATCTTTTTCCAATTTTAATTCTAAGGAGATAACCTCCTTAAACGCAAATCTTAAGATTTTTCGACCATGGGGAAGAACCAAAATTTGCGATGAACTTAGGAGGCGCTTTATTGTCTGCTTAAGAGAAATCACAGCAGCATAATAAGCCATCTCTCATCACTCTATCTCAAGCTAGCAATAACTGGAAGGAATTAAATTGAGAAGAATTTAGAAAACGTTGTATTGTTAATGAAACTTCTTCTTTCTTGTTTGATTCCCAATGGTATAATGCATTGCGGGCTCATTTTTAAGTGTTCTTGTCGCTCATTTATAATTATTTTATGTATTAATCACCGCACCGTAATGTACGTTGGGTGCTTAATATTTGTTGACTTCAAGAACGTAACATGGGTTCCATTCCCATGACAGCACTAATGTGTATGCAAATATTTTATGAAATTATTCAATGTCTTCATTTTTTTTAATAGTTTTATGACTATATCTCTCCAAAATCGATAAATTAATTTAATTATTTTCACACCTAATGCGTATAAAAGTTTTCTAGCATGACCAGGAGCAGTTGACTATAGGTACAAATAAGCAATTAATGAAGATTGGTTGATCTGTTCATGATGCATTGACATATAGCAAGCACAACCTAATGCAACCTTAGCATAAATAAATTTAAAAATAAATCGAAATCCTACCTTAGAATTAGGGCCATTCATAATGTCTGCACATATATATATATACAATGAAAAATAATCCTGCACAAAATGACAAAAATTTTGTAGTTAGAGAATAAGGAGGTGATTGGTATGCATGAATAAAATTAGATAAGAATGGAATGACTTTAAGAATGGAATAAAGTTGGGAATTGAATGATGTTGATATAGCTTATTCTATGATTGGTATGTACAAGAATGAGAAAGGAATGAATCGCCATTCCTTCCTTAATTCCATTCTAATGATTGGTAAATAGGAATAACCAGTAAAAATGGAATAAATTGTTTAAATGATCAAATTATCATTTTATAAAAAATTATTAAAATAAAAGTATTGTTTAGTAAAATATTTTTTATATATTACGGAAGATTTTTTTTTCGAGTGAGTCTATAATTATGTAGTTTTAATATCACTTTTAATATTATTTGAATTAAATTAGTAAATAATTGCATTTTACATGCTAGCAACAAGTTATATATGTTTACGCAAAAAAGTAGAAACACAATTTCTTTAAAATTATTATTTTTAAAATTATAATCTAATAAGCTCTTTTGAATTTTTCAATAAAATATAATTAAAAAATTATAAAATACTAAATAACTAAAGTGCTTAACTTTTCGCGATAAGGTTAGGACGATTTATTGTACTTTTTTATAAGTTTAACTTGAAAAATTGTTGATAGAATGAACAACTCTTAATTTATTAGTTCTGTATATATTTTTTAGTTATTCGAAGATATGCTGATGTAAATAATATTTTAACTATACATATTTCATTAGTATGGACCAAGTCGATGATACTTCTACTTTTTTTATTATAAAAACTAAGATGCGCATAATAATTTTTATTTTTATTATTTATTTATTTTTATAATAATTTAATAATTTTTATAATATTACTAAAAAATATATGAATAAAATATATAATTAAATAAAAACACAAAGCAATCAAATAAGTTGGAATATAATATCAAATATTTACAAAATGAAGATTTCTTTTCTTAAATATAAAAGTATTTGTTAAATTAAGGAGTGTTATTTTGTTAAAAAATAAAAAATATAGGTTCATTTTCGATAGATTGGAAATAACTAAACCCATGGAGGAGGAAAGGAATAACTAAACCCATCCATTTGGAAATGGGGTTTCTGACGAGAATGAACATTTTCATTTCTAAATTATATCAATCATGAATTTAGAAATAAACTTGGGATTATCAATTCTATTCCCATTTCATTCCTTTGTACCAATCAAACCATAAAAGGTTTAGAAACCTTAGAAGATTAATGTTTGAATTGGATAACAATTTAAAAAAAAAAATACTTTAGATCTAATGATGCACACACCTAATTAATTTCAGGGACTTAATTGTTTTTAAGTATAAATTAACATCTTTTTTTGTTTCAAACTCTTCTCAGAATTCGAGAGCATGTCTTCTTTCGTCGTAGTTTTTCAGATTTTTCTTCTTTTCTTAGAACTTTTCCTATTAGAAATAAAAAAGGAGGGCATATGTAATATGGATTTATGTTTGCAGCTTTCAATGGGACAAATAATATAGTGTGAACTCACTAGTACCAGCTGTTATAGCCAAACATGTCCAAAAACTTTTAACAATTAATATTGGGTCAATAACAAGATAGGGTTCACAAATTGTCTTATGTACTGTATTAATTTAGCTGATTTTAATAAAAAGAAAACTCAATTAATAGAATTCCAATTTGGGCATAAGAATCCTAATAATCAACCATTTAGATAGATATTAATTGTGAATTTACACTTTAAAAGAACATTTGAAAAAGCTGTTTTTAAACTAAATGCGAAGATTCTATTATTGTGGCTATATATTGAAAAACAATACAACTACTAATAACATCGAAACATGATGACCCAAAACATATTTTATTTGTCGTCAATCCTCCATTTTTTTTCTTAAGATTGATTTATGTGCCAACATAAAATCCTAAACAAATCCGATTTTCTCATATGTTATGAACTTCTAAAACAGCATGAACTTCCAAGAAAGTCAATATAATTTATTTGTAATTTTAAAAATAATATAAAACCCCCAAGAAAATCGTATAACTTCATAGGAAGTTATATATATGTCCTTATTAATACTTGAGATATAATATGGTGTCGCTATGATATATATATATATATATATATATTTCTTAAGACTAACATGTAGTCATAAGATCAATGTTGTACTAATATTAATGAAATTTTCGCTTCTTTTCTTTGATCCCCAATTATATTAATTACGAGCATTAAAAGGTGGACATTGTAGAGTAGAATATTTTTTTGTGTTCTTATCACTCATTATAATGTTAATATATCAATGTATCACAACTGATGGGGCTTTAGTTATATTTGTTTATTGCAAGAATAACGTAGCTTGCCTTCCCACGCCAGCAATCTGTGTATGCAATTTGTTTGTGCAGTTATCCAATGACCCCAATTTTAATACAATGCATTAAACTATATTTGGAACCACATTTCATCTGCAAATATTAATGTACATCGAAATTATAATTAATAAAAATAGATGATGGGTCGACTAGGCAAAAATTACTTTGAATTTTTCCAGACAAAATCTGATAACAATGAAAATAGTTCTCTACACCGGGTATGCACGAAATCAAAAACAATTTAGTACGTACTAAGGGAGCATGTTGCTATTTGTTAATTGATTTAAATAAATAATAAAAGTTGGTTAGTCGGGGGTGCAATGATAGCAAACACTCACCCAATGCAACATTTGAATAGATTAAAAGCGTATTTGATTAAATTTATTTAAAAATTTTTTATAAGTTTTTACATCTTACAAGATGCTTTTTAAGCTTATATGATAGTCGATCTTTTTTCAAAAATTAGTTTTTAAAATATTTGGATAAAATAAGATGTTGGATCTTATAAGATATCGGTAATATCAATTTTATAATTATAACGATTAAAATTAGGAGAGCTTGTTAAGATATCCAAAATAAGTTAGGAACTTTTTACTTTTTTAAAAAGAGTTTATAAGCTTCTAACTATAAGTTCATAATATCTTATTTTAGGAATTTATAAGCTCTTTTAATAATATATATATATATATCGAACACTTTTTAACTTCTTTCAAGCTCTTAAACATCTTATAAAATATTTTAAAGAGCTTATAAACTCACCAAACACTCTCAAAATATCTTTTAAGACATTTAAAGACTTATAAAATAATAAAAAGTATTTGATAAATTTTTTTTTCTAAAAAAATTTATAAACTTCTAAAATAAGATGTTAGCATCTTATAGGGATGTCAAAAATACCCATTCCCGTGGGTACCCGCGAGAAATTCCCCACAACGAGACGGATTTGAAGATTTTTTTCACCCCATGAGGATGGGGATGGGGACAATTGAATTCTCATTTGCTAAATGGGGGCGGGGATAGGGATCACAGTCCCCATCCCTGCGAATACCAGTTATCTGTTACAATAATCAATTATTATTATATTTATATATATAAATATGTTATATATAATTAAATATAAATATAAATATAAA
>JACGDI010005255.1:47124-78645 GCA_014898725.1 Jacaranda copaia | reverse complement strand
ATAATCAATAAAACTCTAAAACCAATACTAAGAAAAAATTTCTATATGTCACCAGCCTGGTACATACATACTCACAAAACTTATCAAGAATTTATCCTTTCATATGTATTTTGTTGATTTGCTCATAACTTTTTTTCTAAATGTCCAATTGACTCGATTCTTAAGGCGTTGCAAAGCTAAGAAAGAGTACTAAAATTTTTATGTTGATGATGTAGACTAAATTGGCTAATATGAGAGAGAAAAATGGATTTCAAGGGGCAGCAGTGGTGCAAAAGCGGATTTCCAACTTTTAGAAAAATTTTTGATGTGACACTAAGTTGTATCTAAGCTATAACTTTTACTATAGGCCTTGGATGAAGGTGATTCAAAATCCTTTGAAAACCTAAGATAAGATCAAGAATTCATATGTTGACCTTGTGTCCAAAACAAATCAGAATCAAGTAGTAAAAATTGTCACAATATTCATTTCTAGGAAAATCAAAGTTTTGTATTTTTTATATTGCCACACCATAATATTTTGGACATAAATTTCTCCCTTTGCATCGAATTAAAGTGATTCAAATGGATACAAAAATCTAAGAGAGATATGTTCAGTTCTTATGTTGACCATATTACCAAATCGAATTGAAATCAAGTAGAAAAATGTGTCACAATATTGTGTTCTGGGAAAGTCAGAGCCCAACATTTCTATCTTGCCACACCTTTGTATTTTAGTCATAACTTGCTCTCCATATATTGGATTGAAATAATTAAGATGGCCATAAATACATAAGAGATGGATTTACAAATATTATGTTCATCCCATTACTTAATTCTATCGAAATCAAGTAGTAAAAAAGTCAAAATTATCTCTTTTTGAAAAATCAAAATCCTGTGTTTCCAAACTTGACACATCTTATTATTTTGACCATAACTTTATCTATATAAATCAGATTGAGGTGATTTAGGAGACATTGAAAACCTAAGACATAGACCTAATATTTTAGGTTGATAATTTTGCTGAGTTCTATTAGGAAGAAGTAGTAAAGTGGTCACCAATATATCTATTTTGAGAAAATCAAAATCTAATGGCATCAACTATTGAATTTTGCAATTATCAAATGGGTGCAAATTATAGATATTATGTGATACAGTTTAGCCAAAACTTAAGTTTATATCATAATTTAAATATGCAATCATACCTATGAAGAAGGGAGAACAAGAGTCGACAGTGTTGAGATTTCTTGGTAATCTTTTTCTTGCCCTACCATTTGGGATTTCTTCAAAGTAGATAAATGGGTTGAGAACTTTCTAAGAAAAATTATTTTGTTGAAAAATATGAAGGTTTGAATGTTTATTGTAGAGAGAATAAATTGTTTGAATGTGATATGGAGAAGGAGACCTGATAAATTAGGAATTCTATAAGGATTAGAATTGCTGCAAATTCTATCTATATCTACATATTTGCTTATATATTATTTATTTCATCTTTTTTTTTTCTCTTTTGTTTTCTTATCCTTGAATAAGAATCCTAGGTCATAGTAGTAAATAAGATTTAGTTATTCCTAAATAATTGGCTCATCTCAAGTAATTAAGATTTAAAATTAAGGAAAAATATGGGACACTACATCCTTCCCCCTTAAAAGAATTTAGTTCCCAAATTCTAACTTGAATTTGGAAATAGATTAAAGTGATATTTTCATAATTCCTCCTTTTCCCAAGTCATATTCTCTATCTTATGGCAGCTCCACAGAATTTTTACTACTAGTATACTCTTTAGTGCGAAATTTTTGCATTCTTAATCTGGAACTTGGACTATGTGGTGTCTTTGTGAAATGAAAAATCCTCCTTCTCCAACCTTCGTAGATCCTTTTCTAAAGAAGAATTCAAAAACTCCATATCCCCAACACTAAATTAAAAATGTTCTTCTATCATCTTCTTAGCCCTAAGTCATGAGTTGGATAGTTTTGCTCCCGTTGTTCTAATTTTCTTAAGGTATAGGCTATTAACCGATCATTTTGCATAAGCACATATCCTAAGCCTTCTTTAGATGCATCAGTGTATACCAAAAAGATTCTCGGTGCCATCTTGTAGTGTCAATACTAGTGTTGACGTAAATCTTTTCTTAAGCTCTTGAAAACTAACCTCATATTTCTTAGTTTACTTAAATGACACCTTCTTTTGTGTCAGTCCAAACAATAGAGTTGTTATTTTGAAAAAGATCACAATCCTCCTGTGGTAACTTACCAATCCTAAGAAACTTCTCATCTTAGTTACCATTCCAGTCTTTTCCATTCTAGTATTACTTCAATTTTGGATAGATCAGTTGTAATCTTATATTTAGAATTGATCTGGCCTAAAAAGGATACCTTAAGCCAAAACTCATACTTATTGAACTTTAGCATAAAGTTTATGCCCTTGACATGTTTGTAATACTATCCTCAAGTAGTTTTCGCCTTCCTTCTCACTCTTTGAAAGGACCAAAATATCATCAACAAAAAACAACCACAGTTGGATCTAGATATGGCCTAAACACACAGTGTACTAAATCCACAAATGTTCCATATGCATTAGTCAACCCAAATGGCATTACCATGAACTTAAAATGACCATATTAAGTGTCCAGTCTTGTCTGAGACATATCTTTCTCTGTAATTTTTAGTTGGTAGTACCCTTTGTCTACGATCCATTTTGAAATCGACCCAAGATTCTTGTAATTGATCAAAGTTCCTCTATTTTGGCAAGGAGTATTCATTCTTAATCACAATATTATTCAATCCTTATTAGTATATACACATCCTCAAAGTCCCATACTTCATCTTTACAAAAAAGCACTAAAGTTCCTACGGAGATAACTTGGCCAAATAAATCCACTTTCTGTTAGGTTTTGCAACTGGACCTTAAGTTCTAATTGTGCCAACCTATGTGGTACCTTAGATATTGGGGTCATTCCTAAAAGAACCTCAATGGCAAATTTGATGTCATGATTGAAGGTAGAGAAGTTAATTTCTTAGGAAATATATTAGGAAAATTTGCGACAACAAGGATTTCATTGATCTTAATCTTGTCCTTAGATTTTGGCATGCTTGTGTATAAATTAAAAGAAAATTCCTAATTAGATAGGTTCAAATATCAACTTAACGTAGCTTGTTAATTTACCCCAAAAATTGGGTCGCACGTATAATGAGTTTTGCATTGTATGCCTTTCAATATCCTATACGTGCTATGTACAATTGTAGGTAAGATTCAATCTCCATATCTACAAGTTCCTTATAACTAATTCATAAAAATTCTCAGGACTATTACCTAATGGCAACTTCAAATACGGCTGCAAGCCATCACAAATGAAAGGAACCAAGGTGATTGATCCCCATGCCATACCCTTCTGGGAACTCTCCAGGTTCGTCGTGTACATAAAATTCGGCCACAAACAAGGCGAGATGCTGCTGCTGGTGCCCGAGGGAGCCTCCGCCGTGTGCCTCAGCAATGAAGTATCCATCAAGACCAAAGTTAAAGTTACAATTGGAATGTTATATTCTATGTCCTTTAGTGCTGCCAGGACATGTGCACAAGAAAAGAAATTGAATGCGTCCATTTCATCAAATAAAAAGCTCAAGGATTGGAGCATTTTGCCCATGCAAGCTATTTATAGCAGTGATGGTTGGGATTCATACTCTTGGGGATTCTTGGCCCAATCCAATGAGATTGAGACTACAATCTATAACCCGAGACAGGAAAAGGACCTGGCTAAGGGCCTACTTATTGATTCGGTTGCCCTCAAGGCTTTATGCCGTCCTACAAGGCAAAAAGGTGAATTTTCTTCCCTAAATATAATTTTATGCTTAAAAACATTGAATAATGGGAAATGCAACTATATATTTCTTTCTAATTATTGCAGGTAATATTTTGAAAAATGGTAACTTCGAAGAGAGTCCATTCATCTTTCTTAACATGTCTTGGGGTGTACTGATTCCCCCTAATTTCAAAGCTGATCACTCTTCGCTACTTGAATGGATGATTGAATCCCTTAAAGCGGTAAAGTATGTGGATTTTGACCATTTTGGGGTGCCCAAGGGGAAACAAGTAGTGGAATTAGTAGCAGCGAGGGAAAGTGCGTTAGCAAAGTTGTGAGAATTGCACTTAAAAAAATTTACGATCTCACATTCTCAGTGGGTGGTGCTAAAAATTCTTGTAAGGATCAATGATGATTGAGGCAACAGCAGGCAAAGACATTCTTCAAGTTCCTTATGAATCAAAGGGTGTTGGAGGGTTCAAATGTGCTAAGCTTAGGTACAATGTGTGTTCGTAATTCAAGGTATGTATAATTTAAAGTAGGACATGGTAAAGCACATAGATTATGAAGTTAATATCAAAATTGTGGTGTTTCTTTTCTTTTTCTTTTTCTTTTTTCTCCTGTGACACCAAAAAGAGGCTTTTTAGTTACTTTACAATGTTATTTAAGTGTAACTATATATTGCTAGTTTAAATGAATAAAAGTGAGTTCAATAAATTCTCTATCACCTTGATTTATTTGGAAACTCCCCAACTCATTGGGACAATTGAGAAGATTTAATAATCCTGCAAGGCAACATAAACGGCGGCCATATGTGGTTTCATCAAAGATTATTCCAATTAACGGGTTGGTCTTCAATTGTGTTGGGCAAATGATTTGACAAAAATTTCAGTTTTAGTTTTTTGATTTGGGGGTCGTAAGAAATATCTTTTTATGTTATATCAAAATAATTTTGTGTTGTACCTATCCAAATATTTAAAAATGTAATCGTTTAAGTTTAAATGTAATAATTTAGTTTTGTGTATTCCAAACACACATTTGATCCCTAAATCAATTATCTATTTGATTTTTGTGTGAAAAAGACATGTAAAGATTTTTTCTTTGAGCTATGTGAGAGTTATTTAACTTAAGTTATGAATATGAACGATCTCCCTTTCATTTTCAAAAAACCAAAAAAAAAAAGGATTAAAATTATAGTCTATTTGATTTTGAAGTCCCATATGTCATTTAATAACACACAAAATTGACACTTCCTTCGAAATCAAAAGCCCTCTCTCTCTTTTAACCCCCGAGCACCACCCCCGCCCCACCCCCAAAAAAACCAAAAATCCCACCTAAGTTGGAAGACAATAAATTTTTGCAAAATGGGAAGAATTAGTAGTTTGGCTCAACAATCAAAAATTACTTTCGAACTCCTACATTATTTAAATTAGTTTTTGGGACGTACTTAATCTTAAATTTTTAATTTATATATAAAATTAAAATATTTATTTAAATTTTATATAAATATTTATTTTTTATTATTTAAATATATTTGATTGATTTACTTATATAAAATAAAACATTTGAAAAAATTTGAATATGATAAAATTAGAGATGCAAGAATTCATTTCTTCAGAGAGAAAAAGTTAAATAAGTATAATTGGATTAAGTAGCATTGCGTGAAAAGCTATAAAATAAATCTTCTCGCCAAATACAATTTGGAGAAAATCATTATTTTTTTAAATATGGATTTTGTAAAGATTAATTTCACATAAAATTAAGGGAATGTTTGGTTATATTTTTTGTTTGATTTTATTATGTGTTTTGAAAAAATAAATTTTTTAAAAAATGTGAAAATTATTTTTGGTATGTTTTGGGGGAGATTATTTTTATTGTAGCAATCAAATCAATATTTTTTTGTTAGATATTTTGGGTGAAAATGAAATTGAGCAATTTTTTAATATTAAAATATAATATATATATATAATATATATGTATATATTAAAAAATTTGTATCTTAAAAAAAATAGAGATATATTTAACCATATTTCTTTAAAACAATGTCGTTACAAAAAACATAACCAAACAAAGCATAAAATTTCAAAATCTAGTCAAACTCGGCTTTTATAGTGAAAGGCGACCAGAAAAAGATCGGACGGTCAGAAATCAGGCGGCAAATTTAAGCCAACCCCCTAATCCAACGGCTATATCATTCGCGTTGCATCTAAGCGGAATGCTTTCCGAACCCGCACTCTATATACTTCCCGTCCCAAACATCTCCCTCCATTCAAGTTATCTCTCTCAAATTCTATGGTAATTCTCACTCTTCTCCCCCAATTAGAGTAAATTTCAGCGAGAAAAGTTATAGGTATGTTATTCTATCTTTGTATGTGCTCATATGATCAATTGAGTGCAGGCTCTTCCAAATCAACCAACTGTAGATTACCCAAGCTTCAAGCTTGTGCTGGTTGGCGATGGCGGTACAGGTAACCTCACTCAATTTTCATGTAGCATTTGTGCATTTCTTCTCCCCTTTTTTTCCCTAATATATTGATTTTTAGAAGTGATTTGCTTTTTGTTTTTATATTTCGATTGATCGAGAGCTGGCCTGCATTTTTGTCGATGATTGCATTAACTTGTGATGTAGGAAAAACCACGTTTGTTAAAAGACATCTTACTGGAGAGTTTGAGAAGAAATATGAGCGTAAGTGTCTGTTTCTCTATAATTGGACTTTTGATTGTGATGTACCATTGTTACATGCATTGAGGTATAAATTTGCTGATACACTCGCCGATAAAATTGTGTATGAAATCAAATTTTGTGTGTGGATATATGCATTTCATCTTTTTATGCATATTGTTTTACACATATATAGAGGTCATGTGATCATTTATTTTTCGACCTACAAAAGGTGTATATGCTTGTGCTTGCTTGATTTTGCATGCATATCTATTAAGCTATATTTATTGACACCTCTGGTGTATTGATGTGTTAATGAGACTGTAAATTGAATCTAGTAATTGAAAAAAGAATTTATGCATGTATTTCTGTTTGCAGCAACTATTGGTGTAGAAGTGCATCCGCTTGACTTCTTTACAAACTTTGGGAAGATAAGGTTTTATTGTTGGGATACTGCTGGTCAAGAGAAGTTTGGAGGACTCCGAGATGGTTACTAGTGAGTTTCTCATAATTGTTTTGTTGTCACAATTTCTGCCTTTACAAATTGAGCGTGAGATGCTTGTGTTCTGTTGGCTACCCCCTGATCCCATATCTTAAGAAAGTTAGGCAGCATAAACCAAAATTATACGAACTAAACTGATTAATCAAGTAGACCTTTTCAGTTGTGGTTATTCAAATAATGAGTCCTTTGTGTATTAATCTCTTGCATCTGCATGCATTATGATCAAATGAATGTATTATTTAGCTAAAGGAAAGCTTATGTGTAAATTTATTCATTCTATTGAATCACCCCTTGAGCAATTTAAGTTCAACTCATATTTTCCCAAGGTCAATTGCAATTTGACATATGCTAGTGGGAATCTTCTGAGCACTTGTGGAATGAGGACATACAATGTTTTTTAGTTCATGGACGGTACTCTGTAAAATTCTACTCTTGAAGCTTAATTTTCAATAAAATTTCGTAAGTAGAAAACAGAGGGTAGTTGAACACATACAGGAGCATGATCAGCATAAAGCTAATTGAACAATGAACCATAAAATGTTTGCCATTGGAAATTTATTTTTATGTTTTTGCTCTCTCTGCATTGTATAATGATTTCCACACTAATTCAATCCAATTCTTTCATCATGCAGTATTCATGGGAATTGTGCTATCATAATGTTTGATGTAACAGCACGCTTGACCTACAAGAATGTTCCAACATGGCATCGGGATCTCTGCAGGTTCTTCTAAGGAATTTTCAGTATTGCTTAAATATTAATTTTTCCAATCAGGGAATCCAAAACTAAATAAGATTCTTCTGTCCATGTTAGGGTATGTGAAAATATACCAATCGTGTTATGTGGGAATAAGGTTGATGTAAAGAACAGGCAAGTAAAAGCCAAACAGGTCACTTTCCATAGAAAGAAGAATCTGCAGTACTATGAGATCTCAGCAAAGAGCAACTATAACTTCGAGAAGCCCTTTCTCTACCTTGCTAGAAAACTTACTGGGTAATGTTGATGTCACTCTGTTTCTGTTTTCCAGTTTGATATATTCTACTTTGGCAACTATTTCGTATGGTTCTGTTCATGAGAATCATCATCCTTGCTGCAGGGCACCTGACTTATATTTTGTTGAGTCGCCTGCACTTGCTCCACCGGAAGTCCAATTTGATTTGGTTGCACAATTAAAGTAAGATACTTTACTTCTCAAGAAAATGCCTGCGGAACATTCTACTTTATTTTGCGCTGGATTACAAAATTCCAAAAAAAAGTCGGGGATGATTTGGGACTTTCTGGAATTTTATTCCACTGCATGCATCTCACAAACACAGTAGGGAATGCAGCATTCGATATTGATATGTAATGATGATCATTCTAAGTGTATTACTGATATCTCGTTGCAGGCATGAAGAGGAACTTAACAACGCACTGAACCAGCCTCTCCCTGATGATGATGAGGACTTTACAGCATGAATTAAGTTGATGGGTTATGGGGTTGTCTTCCTTCCTCTGATTTTAGCAACATGAGTTTCAAATTTAGTGGTCAGAAAGTTATCAGATGTCATTGTGGAGAATTTAGATCGATGTAGGTTATTGACCCCGAATTTGATACTCATGCTTTAATATTACGGAGTTGATGTTTGTATCTTTAGGTAAATGATCTCCAAGCAATAGTATATAGTACACTATTTCTCTTCCTGCTAGAGAATTCTGTAAAATTTATTTCATGTTTGATGATTACAACGGTAAAGTCAGTTCTGCATATTGCTTGCCCCTGGAGACCATACACATGAAAGCGTGGAACTATAATTACGAAAACATCAGTGATAATCCAGCAACAAAAGTAAATGAAAATCCTAATAAGCCTTCAAGTGGAGAGCCGAACGACGTGTCAATATCCACTGCAACCTTATCCAGACAGCCAAACAAAGCTAATTTCACCATTCGACTAAAGACAATGATCTTCATAATTGGGTCGATGGATCATAATGCTAAATAATCTCGGTTCGGCTTTATCTAATGGTGTCAGACAACAGCACGGCAAGTTTACGTGCAAACTAATCCTTCCGTACTAGAACACAGGTGCAAGATAAATAACTTGCACAATGACCGCTTATTTTTCCTTACAAGAGATGCTAAAACTCACACAATAAAAATTTCATTGTGCATAAGATGACTGTAAATTCGCATTGAGGGTAGCCCATACACAAAAACCCTAATGCTCACTGATCACTCTCTCGTATCAACTCCTTCCAAGACAACTCCAGAGTTTCAGTTGACAACATCAAGGACCAACTTCCGGGATTTGATAATAGACCACTTCATGCGTCTCTGATACCCTGCTTGGAGAAGTGCAAGTGACAATACAAGAATCCATTTGAAACCCATCTGTGAGTTTTGCACAGGGTAACAAGGTTAGACAAGCAGGCCATTGATTAATCCCATACAAGCAAAGAAGAAAACCAAAATGATTAATCGAACACATTAATCTATTTGCCAGTAGTTGTGGAGATAGAGAATTGTTGTGCCTATATGGGGGAAATTTTTAATAATACTCAAGTTCAAATCAAGAATAATGTAGGGATATATACAGAGTGCAGATTAAGGCCCCAAACAATGGTGGCTTTAAAGCTAAACAAGGTTAGTTTAGTGATTGTAGATCTCAAATGACCTTTTAAGATATTCTATGGAAATCAAATGTAAAAATGATGGGGGTGGGAGAGGGAATACCAGCTTTCGCTCTTCCATTTCTGGTTCAGCAGCCCACGACAAAAAGGTTACAACATCTCTTCCCATCTGCACAATGAGGAAATAAAGTCATATACGCCTTCAATAGGATAAGATTAGCAAACACAAAACTCAGAGATCAAGTCACCTGGGCTTCAGTTGCAGGGGTACCATCTTCATATTCAACAGCACCATCATTAAGCATTTTAGGCATGGCAATAGCTCCACCGGGGAAGTAAGGATTATAGTGTAGCCCTTCACGAATCTATGATAATATTCAACAGTGCAAGTTAAAAATGAACTTCAACACAATGAATAGACTGATAATTGATTTACATTATAGCATCAAATAAACCACAAGACAGTTGGATTGCAAGAGAAAAACAAGAGTGAGAAAATCGAAAAAGAATTCTATATAAAAACTAAATTGCACAGCTCATATTTCAAGGCTCAAATACCATGTCACCACCTCAAATCAGACAATAATAGGGTTGCAAACAAGTCAATGAACTTGTGAAATTAAGCTATAGCTTGAGCTCAATTCAAAAAACTAAGACAATTACGATACTTAAATTAGTTTGAATTTTTTTTATTATTTGCGCTATCAATTTGGCATAATACATAATTATTATTAGTTGTAAAATAATATTTTCATTATTTTATTTCAACATGCATTTCTTAATTAATAATCTTTAAATCTCACTTTATCGTTGACGAAAATAACAGCATTAGTAATTATAAAATTAAATATTTAAAACAAAAGAAGCTTGCTAGCTGGGTAGTGAACTTCTGAACACATATATTTGAGATCGAGATTTTCATTGAGCTGAACTAGGTTTTACTAGAGTTGGTTTGCCAGACTCATGAGCCGACTCGACTTATCTAGCACCCTTTAAACAAAAGCATGGCAAACTGATCCTTTCATCTTAGGCATATAATGGCAAATAGCCTTTATGAATTATGCATATCTATCTAGATTAGCTAATATCTTAGCATATTGGAAAAAGAATGTACTAAAGTTCTAAATGATTCTTAACAGTCCACATAACAAACAGAGGCTAAAAAAGCAGAAATTACCATGACACCAGCAGGAGGATCACGGTACCCCGTCAGAAGAGCGAAAACATAGTTCTGACCATTATGGCGGGCCTGAGATGGAAAGCAATCACCAATTAATGCATATATTTATAGTTTATAAATTTCTTTCATGAATCTTTGAAGATAATGAAAGATTACCTTGGTGATAAGACTTAAATCGGGGGGATAGGCTCCTCCATTTGCAAATCTTGCAGCTTGCTCATTAGCATAAGGCTGAGGAAAACGGTCGCTCAGCTTCCCAGGGCGAGTATACATCTCGCCCTCATCATTTGGGCCATCAACCACTTCAATCTCTGCTGCCATAGCTTTAGTCTCTTCCTCAGTGTAAGCCACACCAACAAGATCACGATAGGAAATAAGTGACATTGAATGGCATGATGCACAAACTTGTTGATATACCTGGTGACCCCGACGAATCCTGCTCACACAAATTAGGTTTAAAAAGAGAGAGATACATACTAGCAGAGATCAGGCAATAATAAAATTACCACATCCTCCATTTCATAAAAATTATTTGACCTCGAGTAGAATTTCATATAATGAAACTGTTATTGATCTTTAGCCTATTCAATTTAAAGCCAGTTTAGGAAAACAAAGTTCTAAAATTTGAATGCATAATGATATTCTTTTCTCTCCCAAATTGGTGGACTAGCAAAAAATTACAACAAATTTACTATCACGAACAGATAAAACTACAATTTCCCCAATAATTTCAATAACCAGGAAAATGATGCATTCACTTACGAAGCGTGGTCATATGAACTAAGGATGCCTTTGTGAGGCCATGGATAGTTAGGACACTCCAATCCATGCTCAGCCTCATCAGAAGCATAAGCAACTGTTGCACAACTCAGAAGTCCGGCAGAACCTGCACCAAAAAGTGCAAATGTTTTGAAGAACTTTGAATCAGCAGCACCAGGTCCACCTTGACCATGATTTGGAAGAAGTGTTGGCACAGCCTGGAAATTATGCCGAAAAAACGTCATTAATCAAGGAGGTACATCTCCATAAAACTTGCAATTCAAAATGGCACAAATGTTGCATAAGAAATTTACAGATAAGAAAAGAGTAACAACCGTTTACTAAGCAAAGCAGGACAAAGAACTTTGTATTTGAAGAATAAGTAATGGTTTGAATCATGTTGCATAGTGTTATCTAAAGAAGAATGTGCAGTTAACTTCAATCGGACAACATACCACCACAAGGAAGTTGCTCCATGCTCCGAAATTTGTGCTCAAAATGATTTAGAAATTTTATTTATTTATTTATTTTTGTGGAGGGGGAGGGGGAGTTGCTAATAAATATTATAGAAAAACACAAAAAATTTCAAAACACCATAAAATACACCTTCACCTAATTTGTTTAACTGTTTGGTTTTAAAGATCCTAGCTTCTCACCCTTCAAACATTGCCCCAATAGGTCTTAAAATCCCAACCTCCACCCTTCAAACATCACATTCCCCTCCTTAAACAAGTTCCTTCATCACATCTAATTTCATCTTAGTTAACCACTTATATTGACCAGAAAATTTGTTCTCCCTTATCCCCACGTTAGTAGCATGTCTGACTCCAGCAATGAATAAATCGATAGATAAATATAATTGTCCGTAAAAAATAGTAAATTCCTTTAGAAAGATATATGAAGAAAAAACCTTTTCATTGAGTGAGCTTTTTCTTCACATCAGTAACCTACCATTCAGAATGTAACTTCCTTTTGTCAAATCTTTATCACATTTCTTTCATTTTGAATTCTCATGTGTTAATCATCTAACGAAAAGTATCTCTTGAGTACTGAGAGATTGTTGGTAGCTGGAGAGTCAAAGAAGTTATGAGAGGCAAAAACTACCAGTCAGCGAAGAGGTATGCTTTAACATTTATTGTACATCTTATTCTTCGTTTATGTATATAAGCTGGTGTACGTACTAATAAGTATACTTTAATATCTATTGTAAATCCTATTTTTTTCATTATGTATATAACCCGGTGAATATATTACTACTTTAAATTATTGCATATATTTACAGCAATTCCCCTATTTTGAAGTTAAAATTAACTTCAAATATCTAAATTACACATGAACAACAGCAATGAAATACAATAGCACTTATGGTTACAATCTGTTAGGCGAATAATGAAATTAATTCAGCTAAAGTTGAATTACTACCTTGGAACCAGAGGCTGCAAGCGAAGGCTCATTCACAACACTTTGGCGAGTGAATTGCGCGATAAATCTGTTGATTTTTCCAAATCCTAATTTTGAATAGAAAAGGCAGACACGAATAGAACTTCAATACCAAATAGAAAAGCAAATATTAGCATATAAATAATCATTGTTAGGATACAAACCATTAATTTTTTCCGCTAAACCTATCCGATTATGACTAAAAAACGTCGAAAATGCCAATCTAATTGAAATTGCATAACAACATTAAAAGATTTGGAGATCAAGGGAAAGAGAAAAAGAGCTTACTCATTTTAATCATCTTTCGGATTACACGGGAAAGGAGAGTGTTCGCAGAAGGAAAGAAATGACTGAATAATTAGAGAGAAAAAGAGCGAGCGGGCGGGTAAGAGAGCAGAGTGTGAGGGGGAGCGTGTAAAGAAGAAGACCGAACGAATGTGCGGTTCAGAGTCGATGAAGTCAGTAAACCAAACCGGCTGCTGAGACTGTGTAAGTCACAGACCTGTTCGTCAATGATTATTAGATGAAGCTTGACAAAATATTACCAAATATATGGATTATTTTTTATCAAAATAAATATAATAATTATTAGTGGCATGTAGTTTAGTGGCATGAATTTTTTTTATTATATGAAAAATCTCGTATTCAATTTGAATCGGTGTTGTTGTGCACATAATGTATATTTAATTATATAATTTATATTTTAATTTATTTAATTTGATAATAAAATAATATTAATTTATTAAAAAAATAAATTACATCATCTACAATATTCTCTCGAAAGAAGAAAAAAATTATCAGAATACCTTTTCAAATCAATTGACTTATCTTATGACCAAAAATTCCTTATACATACATATATATTATAATATTTTATTATTATTTTTACAATTAAAAAAAATTATATCTAATCATCACATGTACATATTATATATTTTACTATTATTTTTATAATAAAAAATATTATTCAATTCTATTTTTATCCCAAAAATCGAACAAAAAAATATTAATTAAATTACTATGGTAAAAATTATCTCCTCCTGAAACATAAACAAGCATATCAAAACTCCTCAAAATAATTTTCTAACTATTCACAAAACATAAACAAACATACACTACATTTCCCAATACAAATTCATATTCTTCAATCCCACTCCCAAAACTCATTTTTCAAAATTATATAATCCAAAACATACAATTCATATCCAAACATTACCTAAATAATAGTGTTTATTTTTGCTTTTTTTATTGGTCTATTAATATTAATGATTATGTTATTAGTAATGACTCATTGTCAACAACTATGACAGTTGTTAACGAACAAATAATGGAGAATTTTAATTAGATGTAGATTTTATGTGGATTGGTAGGAAATAATTGTATTTATTTTTGCATATTTTTTTTGTTCTATTAATGGTTATGTTATTAGTAATTACTCATTATCAACAAATATAATAGTTATTAACTAACCAAAATATTATTATAAAAGTAGATTGAAACGCACAGTCTGCTAGTATTTACATTCAAGTTCTTAAGTTCGTTGTTTTAGCTATAAGCGTAATGTTAGGTTTCAACCTTAATAAATCTTTATTGAGCATGGATGTATAAATTAAAAAAAAAAAATTCAGTTTGAACTTTGAATTAGTTTTCATTGACAACTTATTAAATTTTAAATAATCTAAACAATGAATAAATTATAAATTATATTTGGTGAACTTATAAGATATTTTAAGAAATTTTTATAAATAATATCTTATAGTTTAAACATGTTAATTATAAAATTATTGTCACTAATATTTGATAAATTCTAAAATTTTATTTTATCCAAACACATTAATAGTTATATATAAAATAAGACTTAACATCTTATGAGTTTTAAAAATATTTTATAAAGATGTAGGAGTTTGTAAAATATTTTAAATAAACTTAACTAAACACCCTTCATAAATTTGTAGCACTCACCTTATGGTATTATTTATGTTATTTTAAATGTGTTAATTAACATAAATTTAAACCAAACATTCAATGTGAAAGTAATTGTGAATTTTAAGCTGGTTTGAAATTTAAATGTTTAGTTGGACGCGAATTGGGCCTGTTTAAAATTTGGATCAAGTTATAGAGCTCATAATCCAATTTGAAACCAACTTGGGTCGAATCTGATCTAAATTGGGTCCACCCAATGGATCCGATGCCATGTCTCCTCTGGCCACTATTGGATAGCTAAAAACCCAAAACTGTGCCTATTGATTAAATGGGTATAGGACAAAACATAAATTTTTTTTATAATATCAACTGTTGGTGACATTTTATCCTTACATGTATAAAGTAGTTGTGTCAATTATTTTTAGAGCATGAGCATAAAAAAGTTAGTTATAAATAGTGGAATGTGGGTTGGCTGGGAGGAGAATTCTTAAAAAACGGACGTTAGCCTAACTCAATCCCAAAGTTAGCTCAAGAGATAAAAATTATTCAAAATTATATATACAAACTATAATTTATTTATTTCATCAATGTTGGATACTAACACATCTCGCGCACGCCTAGGAATAAATATTTGGAATGTGAAATAACATGAAATTGATGGCTTAAGAATATTAGAATCCAACATCGAAAATAGTAATTCTGACACTGTGTTAAAATAAAAAAAAAATATACTTCTTGTCGATTAATCATGCTTAGAGACAGAGTTATGCTCGTTCTTAGAAGTAGTTTGTAAATGAGAGAAGAACATAGCCATTAGTTGATTATAAGAATGGAGTTATAAGTAATAGAAAAATTAAAATTTAATCAATTATGTTTGGTATGGCAGAAAATATCAAGTTAATCTTTAAACTATTAAGATTTGTGGACTACTTATAGGGATATTTTTGGCAAGTTAAATTTTAATATATTGATGTGAAAATCTATATTATGTGAGTATAAAGCCGTTTATTTTTTATATAATATAGAAAATTAAATACAAATATTTACTTATTTTCCTCAATAATATACTAATCTTTAAGAAAAAGGAAAAAAATGTAAAATTGAAGAAAGAAAAATCATCACATTGAAATTAAAAAAAAACTATAATTATATTTTAGAATAATGTCAATTTTTTCCATTAATTGAAAAACATATGAATAAGCAAAATCAGTTTTGGTGCATGTACGAGCCATTTTCATTAGTTAATGAAATTCGGGTAATTCAGACTTTTCAACATCAGCCCAATAGTGTTTTGCAATGAGTTTGAATTTAGACAGCATCGACAGAATGAGAGAATCTTTTTTCGGATCAAAGGTATTTGGATTGATGTTGAAAAGACTACGACTTTAAGAGGAGGTGTAAATTTGTTGTTGAAAAACCCAAAAAAGTGAAGTCAATAATTCTTATAAAAAAAAAAAAAAGAAGTCAATAATTCTTATAAAAAAAAAAAAAGAAGTCAATAATACTAGGTATGAAACTGATTGAGTGGCAAGTGCTCCAATAAATAGACAACATTAAATCGTTGGTCGTCATTTAATCTATAAACATAAATCTCACATATATTATATAAAATTTTGTGTTTGAATTTGTCGAATTTCTAATATGTGTATGTATGAATATAATTATAACAAAAGCTATGTACTAGAAAATTAGTAATATCAAAGTGTGTGTATGTTGTTGTTGTTGACGATTATTAACAAATGTAAATAATATTATCACATCAACTACTTGATATCAATTGAGTATTGTCAAATTATTATTAGTATTAGTGATTTTTGCACCCTCTATGTGCATGATTAAAATTTTTATAAAGTAAAATACATAAAATTATTTATTTATTTTTCTATATAATATTAAATTTTTTAGTAATTTCTATGCATGGTTTTTCACATATATAAAATAAAAAGTTGTGATAAGATGATGACAATATGATGCATAATGGATGGGATTGTAAACGATAAAATTGAAAATATTTTACAGATACCATTCATAAACACACTAAAAGATGACTGGTTTTTCATTAATAGTATATAAATATACATATTTTTTTAATTATTAATAATGATAAATATAACTATCGATTTGCTATTTAACTCTCCAGTTACATATTTGATACATGTTTCATTAATATAACTATTGATACCACTCAAAAACACACTAAAAGATGATTGATTTTTCATTAATAGTATATAAATATGCATATTTTTTTAATTATTAATAATGATAAATATAACTATCAATGTGCTATTTAACTCTTCGGTCGGAATTATCATGATGACTGACTGTAAAATGGTATTCTAAAATTGAAAAAAGTAAAATTTCTCCTAAAGCACACATACAAATATATAAATTAAGCAAATAAAAATGGAAATATGGATATTCCCAATCCATCTAATACATATTTTCTAAAAGTAGGATATCTCACAATCATTGATGTGAGCACACTCATAAAGTCATAAATACAAGAACGAATGAAGTGATAAAGAGAAAGATCTCCAACATCAAACCTCAAATACATTGAACATAAACAAAGAACTTATCCTATGGTTTTTGTTCAATTAATATTGCAATAAATTGATATTCATTTTTTATTTATGGTAAAATAAAAGAGAAAAAAGAAAAAGAAAAAGAAAAAAGGAGACATTGAAGATCCTTTGGAAATTCTTTCCCCTAATCTTGTCCCAAGCATACACAATGTTATGTTGTGGGTATATTCAGGCCAAGAAAGAGTTGGCACTTTCAACAGTATGGGAGATTCATAATGTCAAACCGCTCCAAGTTGGTTGGCCCAAAAGTGTTAAAAAAAATAATAAGAAGATAAAATTAAATCTTTAGATAATTGGAATTTGTATGAATAGTATGTGGGCCTTTCATGTAAAGTGGAGAAGGTAGCTTTGATTTTGATACAGTGAAAAGCCCACTAATTAACAGATTGGAAAAAGCAGAAGACAAATTGGATGAAAAATATATCAAAAGTGTTTTGACTACAAAAATGTTAAGTTGTGCTACTTTTTTTTTTATGGGCAACATTTTTGTACTTCAAATATTCAATTTTGCCAACACATATGGAAACAGATAGGTGAGACTTTTCTTAAAGGCATATTATCTTTTGGTTTTTCAAAGTTGTTTGTTGTTTGGGTAAATGAATTGAGTTGAGTTGGATACGTTATTGTTTATGTTTATTTTTATTTTTAAAAATTATATTTGAATTTAGCTTGATTATTAATTTAATTTATTTTTAATTGAATTTTATTTTTACACATGTATTATGAGTTTTTCAATTATTTGAGTTGGGTTTTAAAAGGTTTTGGTCTGTTTGTTTTATCGAACTGTGTTCAGATAATTTTTTAGTGATCAATTTTGTATTGAGTATTGAGTAATTTCATTTGGCTTTCAATTTTAATTCTTGTTATCTACAAATTATTCAAGGTCGCGCTGGATTGAAGGATTTAAAATAAAATTTTAATTTATTAAAAGTTCATGAAAATAAAAATGAAAAAGAACAGCTCAAATTCAAAATGATATATCGACTCGACTTAGTAGTACTTGAATTGATTAAGTAAATACAACAAGATTCTCATTAAAAACGTTCTCCACAAATTGTTTTAGGTTTGCTTCGAGTAAGGTTTTTCAAATTAAGAATAATATCCATTTGAAAATCCAAAAAAAAAAAAAAACCCTCAAAATTCTTGTCAAGCAATGAAAATTTTAGATTAGTTGTTACTCAAATTAATCTGAATAAATGAAATAAAATTTTCGTTTTAACGTTGGAGTCAGTACTCATTCTCGCCATCCACAAAATTTTCAAGGTTGTCATGGATTGAAGTATTAAAATTAAGTATTACATTCGTTTGGAATTAAACCCATTGAAATTAATTAAAACAAGAAAAGAATGAAAACTCAAAATAATACCAAGAGGTTTGAAATTGTTGTTACTCAAATTAATTTAAGTGAATGCAACAAAATTTTCATTGTAAATTTGAAGTCGCATTATCCCGAAATTGTTTAAGATTGCCTTGAATTAAAGTATTTAACATTAAAACTTAAATCCACTCGAAAAGCCATATAAACAAAAAGCCAAAAAAAAAAAAAACCCTCAATACGATTGTCAAACGATTAGAGATTAGTTGTTATTCAAATTAATTTTTATAAGTGCAATAAAATTTGGGTATAAATTTGAAGTGAATACTCTTTCTCATTTTTTTTTATTTTATTTTATGAATACTCTTTCTCATTGTTCACAAATTGTTTAAGCATGCATTAAATTGAAGTATTTAAACCCATCAATATATATATATATATAAAATAAAACTCAAAATAATTGTCAAACCTTTTTAGATTAGTTTGTTACTCAAATTAATTTAAATAAATAAAATAAAATTTTTGTTATAAATTTGACGTCAATACTTATCCTTGTCATGACAAATAGTTTAAGTTGCCTTGAACTGGACATGGAAATAAACTAAATTAGGATAAGTTTTGATATAAATAAGTCAATCATGTTATGCAAATGACAAGTTTAAGTCTAGCATATTATCTATAATGGACATTTTTTAAAGTTAGGTCTAACTTTTTTAATAAATTTTAAAGCATTAGTTCGGCCTAAAAGTCTACCTAAAAGCTTATATTCTATGAAAGCTTCCATTAAGTCTAAACATTATATAAATTCAAAATTTTAATATACTCAAACTTGTAATAGACCTTGGTAAGTAATAATCAAGATGATAAATAACAAATGCAGAATTGTGAAAGTTCAAATTTAAGTATAAAATAGTATTATTTTAACAAAAAGCAATACTAAGCAACATGATGGATTCCATGAATGACTAATTAAAAAAATTAAATACATTTAACTATTTAATATTACGTCAATCTTATTGTACTTTTTATACGAAGAAAGATAAATAGGCCGACCTGTTAGACTTTGCAAGCTTTTTAGAAGAGTCTAAGTCTAGCCTCTTTAATTAAAAAAACTTCTTTTTAAAGCCTTAACATGGCTTTTTTTTATTAAATGGGTTAGGTCAAACTAGATTATAGACCCCCTAACAAGTAGTTTGGCCTATTTCCATCCATACTTTGAACTAAAGCATTTAAATTAAAAATCAAATTTATACGAACATATATCAATTTTTAAAAAAAATAAAATTGAGAGGACAACTCATAATAGCTGTCTAACGATTTAGGATTAGTTGTTACTCAAATTAATTTAAACAAAACGCAATAAAATTTTCATTATAAATTTGAAGTCAATTATCTAATCCTTCCATCCTAAGACAATCCAATTGTTTCCAAACCATATCATAATTCGACTTGAAGTAACTTGAGACATTCTTTCAAGAGAGTGAACAAAACCAAGAAATCAGGAAATAAAATATAATATCAAAATATAAAAAGACATTGCCTGAAAAGCAGAGAAGTGAAAAGCAAAGCACGGTTTTAAAGAGACAAAACATTGTTTTAGTTCAGGAGTTATCCCCAATTTATTTAATTTCTCCTTTCGCTCCTTTTCTGGCCATAAAATAATTTAATAAAAAACCAATTAATTTTGTTTATTTATTTTAATTTTTTCAATACATTAAAAAAATAAAACAAAATTTACTTGTGACAACATGCCGCAAAAGTGGTTAGCATTTCTCACTGGTCGGTAGTAACGGACAAATCCAATGTTGCCCCCACTTTTTATTTTGTTTTTATTTAGATTTTTTTGAAAACTTTTTTTTTTTTTTTTCTTTGTCCGAAGATAATAGCCTGCGTTTTGGCTTTTCAGTGTTATCTTGTTGTTGGTTCATACGAAACATTTGGGGGCTGCTTTGTTACTTTGTCAAGATTAATTTTTGCCTTTCTCCAATCAGAGATAGTGATAACTAATTAATAAAGGAACATAATTTTTTTAGGGCTCGAGATAAATTTGTATATTCATCTTTTGAGTTGTTTAATGAAATTTAATTAACTTTAAATTGCATGATTGATTTAGAAGGTTCGGCTACATTTATTCAAAAATATTACGAGCTCATACATTTTATAAAATATTAGATTCTATTTTAAAAATAAGTTCTTGATGTGTTTGATAAAATAAAATTTGGAGGTTATAAATTGTTGGTAATGATAATTTTATAATTAACATAATTAAAATTAAATGAGCTTGTTAAAATCTAATTAAAAATAAATTAGTAATTTTTTATTTTTTCTGAAAAGAGTTTATTATTTTGGAAGTTTACAAGATCTTTTTCTAAAAATTTTACCAAAAAGTGTTTTATAAGCTGTCAAATATCTTATAAAATATTTAAAAAATTAATAAACTTACCAAAATACCCTCTTAGACAACCGTTTTTCATACGAGACTAATTACTATTAAAATTATTTTTTTAAAAAAAAATAAAACTTATATCTCTAAGTGCTCAATACTCTTTTATGCACTAGGATTCGATGATTTAATGAGTTATACAAGCCATATATACTATAAGTTATTGTGATATAATGCTTGGGTATTGGGGGTTTAGAATAATTGAATTCAAATTTAAGACCTCTTTGCCATGATTGAAGAATGGTCACATTTCAGCCAATCTAATTTATAGGTAACACGTATATACATAATTTTAATAATAGTACTTCTGCAGATATAATTAAACTATCAATGCCCTTGTAAAGAAGGATAAGGACAAGAAGAATTATTAAGGTTTAAATAAATAGATAAGATGGTTAATTTGAGAATTAAATTCTGTCCACTTGCAAGAAACAAGGTAGAGATGCCAAATAGACTAAGATTAATTGAAGTTCTATAGTTGAGATTCCTAAGATTTGGAGTTTTATGTCTAAATCTTATCAAATGGTGGTATTATTTTTTTTTTCTACTTTTAATTGTTGAAAGTTGATATTTATAAATTATTAATTATTAATTATTGATAAATGTGGCATGCTGTCGGATAGTTCGAGCTTCAGTCAACAATGTATAAATCCAATTTGTTGATGATAAAAAATTGGTTGGGGTAAATGTTTAAATTCGTTGATCATTGTTTTTTTAATAAAAATAATAATAATTAATGCTGATAGATTTATACTATTAATAAAGTTTCTATTTTTTTGTGTGTTTCTATTTATTTTTCTTAAAATATCCTAATTTTTTATTTTTAATCTCATAACTGCATAGATAACTACCATCACATTACTACAACTTTATATGTATATAGTAATTTATTATTGTCCTTAATTTTAAATATATATTGTATTTATTTATATACACCGATTGTACTATTTAATGCACATGTATCAACTATGCAGCCATGATAGTTTATATCACTGTTTAAAAAATTGGATTGGACTGTCTGGTCAAATTGTCAATCAGTCTGTGAATCGGTTTGGTTTTCTCAAAAAAAATCAAAAAATTGAAAAAAAAATCATATTTTGTTAAAACTGTTCAAACTGGCATGTCGGACCGGTGAACCGTTCACCGTTCAATTGAACCAGGCCAATTTTTTTATTTATTTTTATCTAAGTACAAAGTTTGAAGGTTAAAGTACACTTCACAAGTTATCTAAAAGTAAAAAAAAAAAAGAAGTCTTAGTTTAGAGTTTACAATTAATTTACATACTTTCAACTTTAAACTTTAGATTTAATATATTTAAATTATTGTGATCATTTATAATATGAATTATGAAATTCATATTGTAATGTCAGACAATATCATTTAAACTTTTTATATTTTATGTTTTGGCATTTTATTAATTTTTAAATAATATATATAATATAAATATATATTTCATAATTATGATGTCACAGTTTAATTGCGGTTCAGTTACGATCCAACCAATGATTGAACCAGTAAACTGTGAACCGATTTTTCAAACACTGGTTTATATAATTGATCTCTTTAATTACCCCAAAAAAAAAGTTATAGACAATAATGCAGCTATGTAGTATACTTAATTATCTTTAGATAAATACAAAAAATTATTGACTGGTGGTTAGAAAACCACAAAATCTTGAAAACAAAAAAAGAACAAAAAATGCATAGCCACTACTATTTTTTAAGCTAAAACTACTGCTCAAAGTTCTTCTCTGAGTCATCTGCAGAAGAACAAACAAAATACTGATATGCAATTCCAACAACTTTTAGCTTAAGTCCAAGCCCTGCAAGTCATTTCACTCAATAATGGGGGAAGAGTAGCCAAATTGATAGCACATGCCACATGGCCAGTCATGTTAATAAGGGAAGAAGAGAACATAATGCTGAGAAAAATATCTATGTCGTTGACAAACGAAAAACCCTTATAATTTTTTAAAATCCCTTTTTGGGATGAAAAGACAATTAATAAAAATAAAAAGTGTGTACCAGGGAAGTGATCAGTTTTCTTGCAGCTAAGGTTAGGACAAGGTGGGGGTGGGGTGGGGTATAAAATTTTTTGTGGAAGGTCATTTATGTTGTGGTGAGAAAAATGTGTTTTGTCAATGGGGTTCATCATGATTTTTGCAGCAAAAAGTACTGCCGAGTGTGAGATTGAATAGGTGTTGGTGTGATGCTGAATTGGCAAATGCACATTTCCTTTTGTGGCCAATTCACCAATGTCTATCATTCACACCATTTTGCAAGGACAACATCAAAGAATTAATGTTAGGAAACTTAGGAAGGTGATTATGATTGAGGGCTTTTTTCCATACTTTGCATACTTAGTCACAAAAGAAGTTAGGCCCTCTATGGAGTGAGTGCTATCATGTCAATAATTTAGGCATGTTTTTAACTCATTGAATTTGTTTAATTACTTTTTCGCAATGGACATCCACTTTGTTGTTTACATAATTTTAGCAATTGAAAATAATAACTTATCAACTTTGCCTATTCTTTGATATGAGAATACGTGCTTCATTCCCCTAATCTGTTTGAGATATTATGTTAATGTTCGCTTTGTAAGATTAAGATTTCTTGAATATTTTTCTTGATTATTAGAGATGTTAGATTCACATCAATTCTCTAAAAGAAGGACCTCTTTCAATTTGTAACATTGGGATCTCTCAAAATTTTTTTGCAATATATTTGAAATATTAAGTTAATGCTCGTCTGGCAAAAACAAGAGTAATCCTTCAATGTTTCTTTCATTTTTATTTGAACTGTATTCCGCATATAAGAGCATATTCTTTTGGATGGGAAAGGTTCACTCAATAAAATATAGTATCAAATTTCTAAAATTCATCCCAAGTGAGGTGTGAAGAAGATGTACTAATCATGAAGAAAAAAATAAGGTAACACACAAAAAAGAGAGTATTGAAGGGTAATTTAGTCTTTCCAAAATGAATGATCATCCATAGCAATTGCCAATTATGGAAATTAATCATCTAAAAGGTAAGGTGGTGATTGCATGAGATAATGACAAAGGCATTTGATGTAAAACAATAGCTTCATGCACAAGGGACATTGTGGAATTTCAACCAACATAGTTTCAAACATGAAGAAAACGAGGAAACAAATAGAAACAAGAGTGACAATCCTCACAATGAATTGTCTCCATAATCCCTAGAAAATAGCTAACATGGGAATCATTACAAGGTTACTATGGTTGTTTTACACACTACAAAAAATTAGGGCATTAATTACTATTAATTCGTAGCTGCTATTAAAAATTCATAATTTTAACTATGAAATTGTTCCAATCAAATTTGAAATTGATGTTCTTGTGTTTAACCTTCACTATGACCAATTCGTTGTTGATGCTCATTCTTTTTCTTATATATATGAATCTTTCTATAAATAATTAATGCACCTAATCTATTTTGTTTCAAACTTCCAATGCTATAGATTGATAATTAATAATTTTTATTGATTACAATTAAAAAAACACATTTGCTATAAAAATTTATTACTATAACTATAAAATTATTTTCGTAGCAGATATTTAATTTTTGGTAGTGACATTTTATGATAAAAAAGAATTGTAGGAATCACATTTGTTCAAAATCATAAATCTTTCAAACTTTTATTTCTATTCCAAATCAGGTTCAAAACATTTAGATTGACCAAATTGCCCCTGAGGAAGATGGTTATATTCTAAGCTAAAGCAATTACTGTCGAGAGCATGAGGGATGGGTAGGGCTGGAAGCGAGTACGTACACCTTGGAGGAGACCTGAAACAGCTTTCAGCCTTATGTATATATATAGAGATATGTGGAAGGAAGAGGCCAAATTTACATGATTGGATGTTGCAGACAGCAAGAGATGATGATAAGAATATAAAGGCAACAGCCCACAGTGTTCACTTTTCTGAAATTACTTTTTATTTTTTATTTTTTATTTTTTGTGGGTGTGTGAAAAAAGAATATTGGAAAATGTCGTTAGATTCTTTAATGTTGGAAAATGAACTGATTTTCAGTTGCAGCTTGGCAATATGCTGATGATTGCACTGCAAAAAGATAATCATAATTGATCCTTCTTTTTGAAATAAATCTTTTCAAAAAAATTGGAGAAAAAAGGACGGGTCATTCAATTTTCTGACTTTGTATGAGGAAAATTTAATGTCGTTTGTCTGAATATATATATATATATATATTGATAATTGATTCTTTTTTCTTTTAAAATAAAATCTTTAAAAAATTGAAAAAAAAAGAGAGAGAGATGGGCTGTTACATTTTTTGATCACTTCATATAAAGAAAAATTTTGTGTCTACTCATTTTAGTATACATTTGAGTATTGAGTATGTATTCAGTGAATTGTAAATTATTTTAATAGAATATAATGAAGATAATGATAATTGTTGTTTTTCTTTTTATAATAAAATCATCGAAAAAAATGGTCAGTGCATTTTTTGACTTTATATAAGGAAAAATTTTATGTCATTAATTTGAGTATACATTTGAGATAGTTGTGAATTATAAAATGAGAATATAATAAACATATTGATAATTGATTTTTTCAAAATAAAATCTTCAAAAGAAAATGGACCATTACGTATACATTTTCTAATTTTATATTAGAAAAAATTCCGTTTCATTCATTTGAGTATATATTTTGGTGAGACATGAATTACTAGATGGAAATGTAATAATATTTAATAATATTAAATTTTGTCTCACGTTAAAAAAAAGTCAAAAATCTTAATACAATTTATTATTAGTTGTTCCACATTCTGACTCACTTAGATCACTTTGAATTTTCTATTTTATCTCATATTTCAACTTGTTATATTTATACTAAGTACATCTGATTTTTAATTAATTATTTTTATAAAAAAATTTTAATATACATACCATCTATTTATGAAACAAAATAGAAGATGAAATAAAAAATACAATAAAAGATTTAAACTACGTCTAAGTGTCTTCTCATAAAGCCAAAACTCTCCATAAAAAGTGCTGATCGACAAGTTTTTCATATGCAAGGACGAATTTATCACATCATCAATATTATAAAATACAATACTTATAAATTATTCATGGGAATTTGCAATTTATTTAGATATATATACAGACACTCAAATAGGGTTGTTAAAAAAAATTAAACGATGATGTTGTCAAGAGCGATGGCATGACGTGGCTACCACACAAAGTTAGGCCACGACATAATTGGAAAAATTGATATACATACACTCATACACTAACAAGAAACTCAATGCCAAATCCTCATCATAAAAACAGGGGACATAACTGCAAAGTTTTGTTTTTGTGCATATGTATCCGCAGTACGTGACGCATCAACATCTTATATTTATGTACATCTCGTGAATATGAGGATTATTTGAATTTTGAAGTGATGTGGTGGATGAAATTATATAAATACAACAAGTTGCGTTTGTAAACAACGTCACGGGAGGGAAAAAATACAGTTTCTATGTAATATATGTCAATTGAGCCTGTAGAGTTGAATAAGATGGACGTTTAACACCTATTGTACTAATTTAATAGAGAAATTTAAATAATTATGGGAAGTATCTGATAAAATATTTGAGAATTTATGGGATATCATAAAGTGTTGATGTTTTTTTTCAAAAAGGGGCTCGTGTATTCCCAATATAAGATGTTAGAATTTTAGAAGTTCTTTATTTTTAAAAAGGAAAAAAAAAAAGAAATTTCTAACTTATTTTTAAAATCTAAAAAACTTCTTTAATTATAATTATAATTATAAAAATTATAAATACTAACATCTTATAAATTTTAAAATCTTATTTTATCCAAACAACTCAAAAACTTATTATTGAAATAAGACCTAACATTTTATAAGCTCAAAAGGCATGTCATAATTTGTATCGTGAGCTTATAATAAAATATTTTAATTTTTAAAGAAGTTTAGCCCGGCACTTTCTAAGTTTGATCTAATTTAAAGTACTTTTAAACCTTCTATGCCTTTTAAATTGTTTTCTAATGTTTTTTGTAATTAATATTGCTAAAAAATAAGTTAAAAACTCTTTAATTTTTTTTCTTTTTGCTTAGAGCTTTTAAGATCGTGATATCTTATTTTAGGAGTTTATAAATTTATTTTTTATAAATTTAATCAAATATTTTATCATATTTTATAAATTGTCAAACATCTTATAAAATATTTTTAAAAAATTTATAAATTCTTCCAAACACGCTTCACTTGTCACCCTGCTCGTCCAGAGACTTCCCTAATATCTTTAATATTGGAGTCATCTGATGTATGAACTAATAATGTAATAAAAGTCCAATGCAATTAACGTGTGACAATTATTAAACAATTTCCACTTAAAATAATAGGCCCCACTCTGTATTTATCAGACCAAATTAGTTTAAAAAAATGATTAATTTTTTCAACCCAAGAGTTGACTTAGTAATTAAAAAAAAAATAACTTGGTGTACAGGTGGTTAATTCTTCAAGCTGGAAGGCCCAATTTTTTTATTTTTATGTTTCTTCCAAAAAATAAAGGAAAATAGACAAATGTAACGGATTGGTCAGTTTTATTGCACAACCAACAGTGGTTGTGGCCTGGCAAAGAGGACAATCAAGCAATTCCGTGCTTTCTTCCTTTAAAAAAAGCACATGGCATAGACACATCCAAAGGGTCCCTTAGCAGACAAACTCTTTAGATGAGTGTACTTCTTGTTGCATGGAGATAGTGTTCTGAATGGTGAAATTTGAGCACAAATGGAGCTAAGGATAGGGATCACTCAGCCCAGACTCGTCATTATAATGGTCTGGGGAGGCAGGCCCTCGGCCCTCCCCTGCTCCTCCTATGCTATTATGTTTCCCCTATATCTATTCTTAACTCATTAATTTCATGATATATAATGTTTATATTTCAGCTCCTCAATTAATTCAACTGGCCGAAGATCGGATATTGTGCGGTGAGTTCACGACATTAGTCATTAGGTGGTCGATTGGTTTTGTTTATGTTCATGTAGTATTAAGGATTTTAAGTTTGTAATATTAAAATATTCAAAGATCTTTTAATTCTGTTCGAAATAATACCTATATTTTAATTATGTATCTAGCTAGTGAAATATTTTTATTTTTTTCTTAATTTGTTAATTCATTTGAGAAGTGGGATCATCCCGATCTTAAATTCAAATCCTTGAGCTTAAAAACCATTGCTTTGTTTGTATAATTGAGAACAAGGTTGTTTCAGAGCCAACGTCTTTTGACAACAACGTCATGTCTGAACTAAATCTTAGAAATTAAGAATTTCAAATTTATAATAATAATATGCATTCGTAGATCTTTTTTTTTTTATTGAAATTATTTAAAATGTCTATATTTCAAATATCTACTAAAGTATTTCAAAATACAGAATAAATTTAAAAAAACAAAAACAAAAAGATTTGGGATTTTATTTAGGTGACAAAATCATTGCCTCAGATTCAATTTGCGGGCTCTAAAGTAGTTCTTTTGTACATATGATTGAGAACAAGGTTGGTCTGCAGTAAATGTAGTTTGGCAGCTACTATGTGGTAAGTAGTGGCAGTACACAAGGTGGTGTGTCACATATGTTGCATAAATGACAAATGGCAAAGCGATGAACCTAACAAATGATTTCTGCGTGAATAAAATTTGCAAAACTAACATTAATCTTTATAAATACGCACAACGCAGCTGAGACATCAGACAGATTATTATATTTTTTCACAAAAAAGGGCAAAAACATGTGATCTCCAGCTTAGTTTTTTTCTTCAAACGCTGCTCTATCTTCTCGGAAAGGAGGCACCAAAAGTCTGGAAGAAAACCATAAGAGGAGGGGGGGTGGGGTGCAAATGGCCCCATGATGTTTTGGTAGTATTAAGACAAGATTAAGGGAAGTGCCCTAGCATGGGGCACCCATGGTTTGGGACAACCAAGGCACATCCCCCCGCTAACACAGCAAAAAGGAGCAATAAAATAGACAGCCTTGTTCCCATGTGCATCAATTTAAGAGCAAACTTCCAAAATACAACTCCTCCAGTGCCTCCCTTGGAAAATATTCATCATTTTTCTTTGCAGGCAAAAACGGGCCGGGAAGGGGGAGCCACTAAAGACATCACCTCGAAACTTCTCTCTTCCCTCAACTCGGCCAGCCCGGACATATTTGGCCACCGGACCGGCCTCTGTTTTGGCTCCTCCGGGCCCCTCGGCCTGTTGGTAATCAAGAAATTATACTGTGGGAGCGTTATCTCATCCGAATTTTGATTTATAATTTGATTTAAAAGAAGAAAAAAATTGATTATAACATGTCGACCTTTCCTAATTTGAAAACTACAATGATGTTTAGAGTTTGAATATTGATTGCGACCCAACATATTTATAAATGTTATCATTGTATTTCACGAATTATGTTTGTAGAGTTTGCTAGAGTTTAGAATCTTGGGCATTAATTGATGTTGAAGTGGAGGCATGCAATAATTAAAAGTAAAATTTTGGTTATGATGTGGTATTACAAAAGTACCCTTTTATGTGCTGGATACAAATATTATAGGAGATTTGTGCATTATTTAAAATTTAATCTGAATTGTGTGTACTGAAAAGATAAGATCGATCAGGATGTAGACACTTGTGCAAATTGAATTCTTGAAAAAATGTTATAAATAGCTCTGTCTGCTACATTTTGCAAGTATGACGCAATGTTTGGAATTCTGTCGTCTTTTTATAATTATTCTTTTACCCTCTTTATTCTAATAATTGACCTAGATATTGGAAACTTTTTTTTTTTTTTTATTCGAAGGAAAAGCGAAATGATTTTATTAAAAACCTACATGTCCAAAGAGATACAAAGTCCATTGTACATTAAGAGCAGTGATAATGGATGAACTAAACAATAAAAAGTCAATATCTAGATTGTGCACTTAAGTAGCTCATGAAATATTAAGAAGCAAACTGAAAATTTTTTCTGCAATTTTAATATGTTTGTGATTTTTACAATCAGAGCTTATTCCATTACTCGGCCCAAGAATTGAATTCAAAGTGAAAGAAAAAAGATTCATTTACTCACATCAAGTAACACCAATAATTATGCAAAATAAAATAAGGGATCATGCGGATTCTTTTACTATTCTTGTTAATTCTATGAAGTCACCAAAGCGTAAAAACAGGATAGTCTGTTGAAGCTAGTGGGGGCAAAATTAGGTTTGAAATCATAATTTGTGAATGACATTACTGAAAAAGACTGGGAATATATCAATCAATTGAAAGGGAATGGTTGTTTTTTTGGATCAATAATTATAGATATAAATCAGATTAAAATTTCTGTCATTTCCTCAAACGTCGCGGGGAGAGACCCCTAATGAAAACTAGGGTCAAACTTGCATGTGCCTACTATTATTTCCTCCACAATCATACATTGCATCACAACATATATCTAAAAAGATTATATGATCTTTTATGCTTCATCTTTAAGAAGATTATATGAGCAGAGGCCCTGTAAAATAATAGAGTATGCGCTCATATTGCACATAAAATATAATATTATTTTTTTTAAATTAAAATAATCGTACCTAATTGTCATGACGTAAATAGTTTATCTGCTCCATTAATTTCTTCTCGTTTTATGATTGAGAAAGTTGAATTCTGCATACGATGAATAAAATTTAAGAACAGGGCTATTTTTGAGAGGGTTGATGGAAACAGTGGCAGAAAAAGTTTCACCATTTCTGAGGGGAGAAAGAAAAATTTTAAATTTGAGAATGAAATTTCATTTTCCAACTAATTATAGTATAGCATATACATACATAGGAAGGCAGGGGTATCTATTTGGCAGCAATTAAGAGCCTTTCAGGTTGGCCAAAGTGTTGTTTCTGGACACATGACATGATCAGAGCAATGGCCACAGCCTATATTAATGTGTGTCTCATAAATGAAATTCTCATTTATGATGAGTGTTGAAATTTCTTCTTCTTCTTTTATTTTCCTTTTTTTTTTATGGGTTTTTATTTTCCATCTTCAGAAAATAAATAAAATTAAAAAGAAAAAAAGCCGAACAGGGGTAATCTTGTCTTGGAAATATATACATACACACACTAGGACACCTCACTTTTTTAAATTTCTTTTGCCCAACTAGTTGACCTTAAAATTCACAAGGTTCCTTCTTCCCCTCTGCTTGTTTAAGCCCATCTTCATCCTATTGTCCTACACAACAGACAAGAAACCTCCACTTTCTCTTCTCTGTATAAAAACAAACACAATCCAGCCAGCCAGCCAAAATAATATTCTCAACTTCTTCCCAGTTC
>JACGDI010005255.1:36257-47024 GCA_014898725.1 Jacaranda copaia | reverse complement strand
CCGGATTTTCCCCCCTTCATTTTTCTGGAAAAATCATTTTTAATTTTCTGGGCTTGTCTTCTCTATGTTTAAAAAGCTATCAATTTGTACTCTTCTATAGCTTTTCAAATATATACACATTACTCAGCCAAGAAAGTTGGTGTGAGCTGTGAGGATCATTGTGTGTGTTTCAGTAGGGTCTACACTATCCATTGCCTTGGAACAATATGATAAAAACTATCACTTTTTTTCTTGTTCTTCTTTTTTTTCCTGCTTCCTCTTTTGGTAAACATTATGTTTATCTTTAAATTAGTGGATATAAACCCTAAAAAGCTTTGTACATGCAATTTTTGTTGTTATTAGAGCTTCATAAAGTAAAATATTTTTCCTTTTTTTAATGATTTTTGTACATAAATATTTGATTGGTTTTATTACAGGTTCAATGTTTCTTGTATGGTTTGGGCCAACACCTCGTCTCACAATTTCTGATCCGGCCCTCATCAGGGAAATTTTTGTCTTAAAATCAGAGCTCTTTGAGAAAAATGAGTCACCCCCATTAGTGAGGAAAATTGAAGGCGATGGCTTGTTGAGTCTCAAAGGAGAAAAATGGGCTCACCACAGAAAGATTATTCAACCAACTTTCCATACTGAAAATCTCAAGGTAAAAATGTACCAAGATCCAAATCTCCACCTCCCACCACGCCCCCCCCTCTCTCTCTCTCTCTCAATCACATCAGATACTAAGGAAAAATTAATAAAATTCAAGTCATATAATCATATGATCCGAACTAAGCTCACTTTATGCACAAAATTTTTTTTAATTGAACTAACATGGGCACGCACGTAAACTCTTTTTATTTTTTAATTATTTAAATTATTTCAGTTTACCATTCGTATGACATATTAATTGAATTAGAGTAATCAAAACGGAAAAAATCTCAACCAGCCAAGTGGCACAACTCAAGAGTACAATCTCTCCATGTGATCATACATACTGGTGTTTATTTATTTATTTTTTGGGGCTTGTTTGGTCAATACAGTTGATGATACCCATGATGGCAAAAAGCATGGAAGAGGCACTTATGAAATGGTCTGAAAAAATGTCAAATGCTGGCAAGGTGGAAATTGAAGTATCAGATTGGTTCCAAAATTTGGTGGAAGATGTCATCACAAGAACCACTTTTGGCAGCAGCTATGAAGATGGGAGAGCCATTTTTGAACTGCAATCTCAGCAAATTGTCCATGCCACTGAAGCTTATCAGAAAGTCTTCATCCCTGGCTATAGGTATGTTGTGTATTTATGTATATACTTCAAATTTTGCCCTCCAAATTATCAATCATTCGATTAATAATTACAATGTTATCACAACATGGGACAAATCGTTTGACCAAGTGAATCTCGTTCTGATAATTTCATGAGCTTATTTTTCGCATGTTTGACGAGTTTTATTTATTTATTTATTTTAATATTGAGGTAATATTTGCGATTGGACTTCTGAGTCTAAGAATTTGTAGTAGGAGTAGAATTTTGCATTTGCTTTTATGAAGTCGGAATTTTTTTTTTCTTTTTAATAATTGAATGGGGGAAAAATGAAAAGGAGCGAATTATGGAATGATGTTTTTGTCTAGGCATGCTTAAGAAAAGGATCTTGAAATTAGGAAAATGGAAATTATATAATTAATTTTGATAATAATTAGGAAATTTGATTATAGGTTCTTGCCGACTAAAAAGAATAGAATATCTTGGAGATTGGAAAAAGAAATTCGGAAATCGTTGCTGAAGCTCATCGATCGAAGGCGGAAAAATTCGGGTTGTCAGGGGGTGTCAGACGAATGTCCTAACGATTTATTGGAACTCATGATCAAGGCCAGTCTAAAAGAGAGCGCCGATGAATCGTCGCACTCACCCCACTCATCGCCACTCGCCATAACGGCCAACGATGTCGTCGAGGAGTGCAAGACCATCTTCTTCGCCGGCAAACACACCACCTCGAATCTGCTGACGTGGACGACCGTGCTCCTGGCCATGCATCCCCAATGGCAGGAACAGGCACGTGAGGAGGTCCTGAGGGTGTGTGGAGCACGTGACACCCCAACTAAAGATGATCTTGCAAAGCTCAAAACGGTATGAGGAAAAAGCTAAAGTGCTCTTGTGTTTCTAATTTGTTTACTATTTGTTTCATTCTATGGTCCCCCTTTTCCCTCTCAAAAATAAAAATATATAACTAAAAAGAAAAAAAAAAAAAGATATCTGCCTTGATAATTGTTCCAATAAATTAAATAAATTAAATATTATAAAAGCAAAACTTTAGCATGTGTTAGATGCGCAAAAAAAGGGGTCTTATCTTCTGGATAGAGTTTCTTGGTCACATAATTAAATGATATATCTCCTCAAAAATATCAATCTTAGAATGTCTAACAATAGATTTTATTTTATAAAATTTTTATTATTGAGCCCGTGAAATTGTGTCTGTTCTACTCGTTTATGAAATTTTTTAATTAAATTTATTAAGAAAACAAGATTTAAAATAAATTCAGCACGCAGCTTGAAAATAATAATTAATAAAATGATAAAAATTGAGCAATTATTGAACTGAAAAAATAAAACATAGCAAATGCTTATTAATTTTAGGTCAACTTATACCAAAACACTAAAATACAAGAGTCTGAAATCCATTGAATTATTTTATTGTTTTAGCAAAAAAATTAATTTATTTTTTTTAAATTTTTTGTCCAACCCATATGCAGCTGGGAATGATTCTGAACGAATCACTGAGACTGTACCCACCAGCAGTGGCAATAATCAGACGGGCCAAGACGGATATGCAGTTGGGTGGGCTCCACATCCTGCGTGGGACTGAACTACTTATCCCCATCCTGGCCGTCCATCACGATCCCGCTCTATGGTGCCACGACGCCCATGAATTTAATCCAGCTAGATTCGCCAAAGGCGTGGCTCACGCCGCCAAACACCCAATGGCATTCATGCCCTTCGGTTTGGGTGCACGCCGGTGCATCGGCCAAAATCTAGCCGTTCTGCAGGCCAAATTAGCCGTCGCCATGATTCTTCAGCGCTTCTCCTTTGAGCTCGCGCCGAGCTATCAGCACGCGCCGTCGGTTCTAATGCTTCTACACCCACAGCACGGTGCACCCATTGTGTTCAGGAAATTATAGGATTGGAGAAGTGGAAATTTGGTGGTGGTATATTAGGGAAGTTGTAAAAGTATGCCCTTTCTTTGGTTCGTGTCTAAGTAACATAAAATTTTCTCGCTCTTATTTTCTGACCTAGGAGGTCTAGAATTCTAACATGGTCGTGTTTTTTCTAACTTAGATCAACGGATGTTTCATAGGATTTTGTCTAACCCGTTTTGTGTTAGTTTATTTTCTCCGAGTATTTCCTCTAGTTTGCCCTACCCCCAAATTCCAGGGGATAAAAGTTTCGACCCCAACTGAGTCCAAATTCAGTCTTATTTTAAGTCTCCCCACCATTTGTTGGTGAGGAGATGAAGAACAAATTGTATGCCCTCCTATCTTTTGTGTTCAAATATGTAAATTCTTGATTTATGCTTGTATACATCATGGTTTTAGTAATTGTATTGGCGTTGAGACACTTTTCTTGATCTAAGTACTTGTATATGTCTTCATATATCTTGTGAAATATTCTTAAAATGTTAACACCTAATTTTAGAAATTTATAATTTTTTTTTCCAAAAAAGTTATTTAAGTATTTTATAATATCTTATAAATTATCAGATATTTTGAGAAAAGATCTTAAAAATTTTATTAGCTCACCCAACACCATCTAGATTGCCTAAAAAGTATCCTGGCTGTCAAGACTTATTACTTGGAAGTCTAGAAATCAAATTCTTGGATCTGCCTATGTTGTCCATATTAGAGCAGGAATAAAGAATACGAATACAGCTAAAAGGCTAAATATAACGTAGAATGATAGCAAAAAATTGATGTACCCCTTGTAAAGTGTGTCCTTGTTCTACGTATGTAGGTATTATAATAGTCATACTTTCCTTGAAATTTATCTAAATTTTTCTTCAAGTTAGGGAAGGCTTATTTGCTTTTATTTATATCATATTAAATTATGCCAACGTTCCAATGGAAAAAAAAAAAAACAAGAAAAAATACCTCGAAAATGAATTGTACCCATATAACAGCTAGGAATTCTTAACGATATTGAACTATGATTTTTTTTTTGGTATTATTTTAAATTTTATTTTGATGTAATGATTGAAATAAATATATATTTTTTAATTTATTTATATACATGCACGTTAGGAGTTTATTATATTTAAATTTTCAATCTCATATTTAAGTATGAGACTAATGTTATTGAATTAAAAAATATTTTATATATTAATGCTCGAAATAAGTATAATACATTTAATAAATAACATATATAGATAGATGTGTGTAGAACTTTGAACTCTAAATTATTATTAATCGAACAATGCATCACTGGCAAACCGTGTTAGCAGTTTGAAGACAATAAATGAACAAATACACTTTTTTATCCTTTAGATTTATTTTTTTTTAAATAATAAGGCCTTCAATGCTAATTGGCATAGTCTATTAAACAATAAAATAAGATAACATAAAAAACAAATACCCTTTGCTTCCGGTTTCTAGTGTAATATGGGACCATCGGAAAAGCAAAATTACTTTTTCTTTTTCTTTCCATTTTAAATAAAAATTGTAGCCAATAAATAATATATATATATAAATGAAGAAGCGAAGTAAGAGATTTTGAGTTTTTAAAAGAAAAGGAAACAACAGTTTAAACCTGGCCAGATTGTGAGTTGCAGGTGTTTGGATAAGTTTATTTAATCTATTTTATAGGTTTATATATCATATAAAATATTTTTAAATTTTATAAAATGTAAAATTTAATTTTAAAAATAAATTTTTGAAGTGTTTGAATAAAATAAGATAGATTGCTAATGATGATTTTACAATTAACAAATTATAACAATTACAGACAAGAAACCTCTTTACTTTTTGTTAAAAAAAAAAATACTTATAAGATCCCAATACCTTATTTTGAGAGTTTATAAGATTTTTTTTTTAAAAAAAAAATAACAGACACTTTATAATAACATCCCTATAAAATATTTTAAAAAACTCATAAACTCATCAAAATAGTATTTTAATTAAACAATGACTAAGAAAATTGAAAGATATATAAAGTCTTATCCTATGTAAAGTTGTAAAAGTTTAAGACCAAATTGGGTATTTTGCAATACAAATGTGGTCTTAATAGTCATTATGACATTTGTTGGCTCTTTCATTTTTAAATTGGATTAGATTTATTGTTGTCATTTCATATACCAACATGCAATAATAGAATAAAGAAGTCAATAAAATAAAAAAATGACTGAAGGGCGGCTCAATTTTTTTAAATTTTGCTTCCCATGTATAGACAAATCTCATCATACTTAAAGTAATTAAAATTATCAATGAATTTCATCATTCTCAATAATTGAGAAGAAACTATATAGTATACATTGATTTTTATATTTTATATGCAATCATTGTTTTAAGTGTCCTAAAAATGGATACACACACTAGGGAGCTGACCTGTCTGAACAAAAAAAAATAAAAAATAGACAATAAAATAAATAAAGTATATAATTAGTATGTAAGTAATAAATAAATATGGGAGTATGAATGAAGCAATAATTGATGAATAACATGTCACAACTTATCAATCATTAATAATGAAATATCAATTGAGTGAAAATCATGGATAGTTGACTCTAATTAATTAAACTCAACTGTACTTGGGGCTATTATATTCTGAAGTAATTTTTTTTTATTTTTATGTGTGCATTTGGAATGAAAGGATTGGATTCAGAATCCTTTGGGGGGAAAGAAATATTTATTTCCCATGTTTGGAGTTGCAAAGAAAAATGAACATTTTGGTAAATTACACTTAATCCCCCTTGATCAATAAATGATCATGTTTATGTGAATTTAGCATCAATAAGAATTTCCTAATTTCTTTCTTTCTTTCTTTCTTTCTTTTTTTATTTTTATTTTTTCTAATTCTACACGAGTGACGGGTTGGGAGCATTGGAATTTTCTAATAAAAATCTTCCAATATTTAATTATAAGCATTAAAATTTTTCATAAGAACTCTAAAATATCTAAGTTAGGGCATGAGATTTATTTGCTATAAATTTGTTGAGAAATGAGCAACGTTTTTGGCATACATTTTTAATTAATTGAAGTGTATGCAATCGTAAAATTTAAACCTTTTAAACTTCTTGTCTAGTGGCATCAGTCTCCCATATTATGTAGAAGATCTTGTATTCGACTCGAAATGGATGTGTGGTGCACCTTATATACATTATTTGTAGTTTATATTTTGATTTATTTAATTTAAAAATAAAATAACATTAATTTATTGAAATAATAATAAAAAATTATTATTTGTAATGCTCTCTCTTTTAAAAAAAATAAAAATATGATCTAAATCAACCAACTCAAATGGACTTATCAATTTCCTTTAATTCACCCTTCTTATAGAAGTGTCCCACTGAACTTGTGCTGGGCTTCTAATCTAATTATTAATTTCAATTTTTTTAAAATTCAAGATCTTATATCAATTTTGAAAAATTTGACAATTACATTTCACTTAAAAAATTGCATTAGAAATAGAAAGACATCTTTATCCTTTGAAAAATCCATTGCACAGCTAAATGTGACTCCAAGATCATCATGTAAAAGCGTGTATGGTTTCTATATATCAAATAGTTTTTATCTCAATTTTGTTGGATGATAAAGTTGTAAAGGTGTTGGAAAATTGAGAAGAAATTAGAACCCTCTTTGTGCTCACTTAGAGTCTTTTGGAATGGGCATCATCGTCATTTTATATTTCATTTATTAGATTTTTCATCAACGAGCAATATAGCTATTTATTTATTTATTTACACACACATGTATATATATATATATATCCATGAATATTTTATTAATGTTATAACGCAAACTTTATATATATAAATATAAGAACGATATTATTGATTAATCAACAACTGAACATCATAATCTTTTTTCACAAAAGTAACAAAATCAAGTATTTCATTAGAAAAAATTCTCTCTGTCTTTCTCATAAGAAAAAATAAAGAATGAAAAAGACTCCATACATTTTGTTATATTATTATGGCTCCAATTTTACCTCATAAATAATTTTACATGATAATTAAAAAATAAAAATAAACAATTTTTGTTTGTATTTAGGCTATTGTCCTAAGGAGTTGTTTGAAAGTTAATTATGCACAATGCACATGAAGCGAGAGAGTGAATTTTTTTTTAGAATATTACAAATGACTAAAATTATTCTTACAATAAGTTTATAGAATTGAATCATCAAATCAAAGAGATTATCCTTACAATAAATCAATATAATCCAATTATCAAATTCAGAAAAATGAAAGTATAAATTCCACAACCAAATGCACACATAAGGTGAACAAAGGAACACATTCGGGTTCGAACAAAAGTCCTTCTACATAATATGGAAGACTTAATGCCTTTAGGCTATAAGCCACTGAACAAGTCAGAAAATAATTTGAAAAAGATTACTCCATTTTAAAAAATAAAACGGTATTTTAAAATACTAAAAACAAAACAATAGTAATAAATTAGATGAAATATTGCACTTTTCCCAAGTGGCTTAGCTATTTTGGTTTCATACTTTGTTGACACAGATGGTGTATGGAGTGTGAAAACCCAAATGATGAGAACTAATCCATATTACTGGCTGGATATATATTTTATTGCTATGGTTTTAATTAGGGGTATAAATAAGTTAAGTCGGCTCACAAGTTTTACGAGTCAAGCTTGAGCTCAAAAGAGTTCTACCTCAAGTTGAGGTGAATTGAGATTGAGCTCGAGCTATAATTTGAATCGCTCTCAAGCAGCTTGTATGTAGGCTCGAGGCTCGCGAGTCAATATATAATTAAATATTATTTTTTATTTTGTTAATAAATATATATTATATTACTATTTTTTTTTTAATTTTAAGTTCAACCTTAAACTCGAGTTTGAACCCGCAATTTTTTACTATTAATTTGTCAATTCGAATCAAGTTGAGTTGAGTCGAGCTTGAATTTTTGTCGAGCCAAGCTCGAGCTTAAAATTTTAGGCCCATCAAGCTGAAGCCTAAAAATATATATTTCGAACTCAAACTCTAAAATTTTATTCAAACTTAATTCAACTTGACTCGATTGCACCCTAATTTTAATTGTCACCCTCAAATATTTTATTTTTACACCTGGGATTTTCTTTTCCCTAAAATTTGGGTTGTTGGTTTAGATTTATTGATGCACCTGATTTAACAATCCACATATTTTCCAGGGCGGTAGTCCAATTATGTTCTCAAGGAAATAGTCTTATCCTTAAATGAGATATTTCGTTTAGGATTTATTATGTTTTAATCAAATTCGACCATAAAAAATCAATTGCTTTGATGTGGTTTAAAATATCTAAATTTTTTTTGAATTAATCAATTTAGATATTTTCTTAATTTATTAGACATACATTTGTACAGACTATCAGGATTTGAATTTTAAATTTCACATATAAAAATGTAAGAATAATATCATTTGATCAATTTAAATGTGTGTAATAATTATTTAATAAGTTAATCTCAATCATACAACTAATTACATTGAACATCATTATAGTTTGTTCTATTGAATTACAAAAAGAAAAAGAAAAGAGAAAATGAGAAACAAATAACTTGCGCTTAATTGAGTTCTCACAAAAGCTCATAACCTATAATATATGGACACATAAAAAAATCACTCCATGCAGTGTTCGATATGTGTTGAACATGAACATGGCCCTGACACATGTTGAACATAGCAAATAAGTATCCAAAAATTAAAATAAAAAAAGATAAAATTTGACACATTGTTTGACACGGTAGGACTTATTTTTTAATTAAACTTTACAAAATTTAAGGGCTAATAAGTAATATAAAAACTTTTTAAATGACAAACAAAATTAGTAAAAAATCTTACTATAATCAAAATATCCTAATAAATTTAGATGATTAGACACACTATGGAAAAATTTATAAACAATAGTGAGTGATCATAGAAAACTTGGCGGTAATTATATATATATGTGAGTAACAAAGTTTTTTTTTTCTATTATCAATAATAATTTTTACATGTTTAATAGTAGCAAAAATTGTATTTAAGTTATCACTGTTGATAATTTATGACAAATCTTTATAAGTATAAATCTTTTCAAATATTATTAATTATAATTTTTACATTATCACATATTTTTTTATGATTAATATTATATTTTTTTTGTATTGAAATTTTCATTATATAATTTATATGAAATCTAATACTTCCTATTTAGACAATTCATTTTTTATTTAAATTTAAAATATATTTATTTAATGTTCACTATTATTTTTTTCATTTTACTTTGATATATATTTTATATTATATATATTAATATAACTAATAAATATTTTGATATATAATTATATATTATTATAATTATATTAGCGTTGTATTGTATTTAAAAATTTTAAAATTTAATATGTCATTGTACCCGCATCGTATTATACCTCTATTGCCGTGTATGTATGTGTGCATCATAACTAATGACGCATTAAAGCAGCCGCTTGAACTATACTCAGCACTGACGTGGCATTTTCTCAGCCAATCCAGCTCTTTCTCTCTCCAACTCCACTAGCCTGCGCCCAGTGTGCACCACTTAGGACAATGGCCTTTTTAACGGCTACTAACTAACCACCTCACTCTTTACCCCCAGCGCACATTAGTAAAACCCCCTCCTTCTAATTTGAGGCGGGAAACACGTAAACCGTTTAAAAGCCAACCTTTCTAAATTACTTCTGTTCAATGCGATTTCCAGTTTTCTCACTGGCTTCCCCTTTGAATCCGACAATGGCATCCGGATCAAATTCTCTGATGTGGTTTCGAAAGGGGCTCCGAATCCACGACAACCCTGCCCTAGAATTCGCAGCTAGGGGGGTGGATTTTTTGTACCCAGTGTTCGTGATCGACCCGCACTATATGGAGCCCGACCCAAACGCATTCTCCCCCGGCTCAAAACATGCCGGGTTGAATCGGATCAGATTCCTGCTCGAGAGTCTGGTGGATCTCGACTTGAATCTCAAAAAATTGGGGTCGCGTTTGCTGGTGCTCAAAGGTGAGCCTGGCGAGGTCTTGTTTCGCTGCTTGAAAGAGGTAATTTCTCTCTCCCTTTTTGCCTATTATTTAAGGATTTTTGTAAAAAAGTTTGAACCAGACTTGGAATTGACTCGTAATTGTTGGAAGCTCGTTTGAACTTGGTTACTAATTTGTTGATCTTAGCTTAAGCGCTTTTAACTTTTTAAGCTCACTTGATTAAGTTTAATAAACTTATTGAGCTAAAAGAACAATTACGTATGGGGTATAAGAATATCTAACTACTTGACCTTGTTCGTATTTGACTCAATTAGAACCACATCCCAATTTGCTTCATTAATTTATCAAATTAATCTTAGACATTATTTTTAGCTTGATCAAAAGTCTAACCAAGCTTGAAAAATGCATGGTTTAACGTGGCTAGATTTATTATACCTAGTTGGAATCAAAAAAGCCCATACCCTAGGTTGACGAACTTTTTTGCACTTGGAAGGGGTGTCTGCTTAAGGTTGGCCCAAGTGGTTGAGCCTGCGGCAAATTTGTGGTGGAGGGGGCTTATGTTTGGTGTGGCCCCTTTTAAAAAGGCGGGGAGGGGGGG
>JACGDI010005255.1:11967-36247 GCA_014898725.1 Jacaranda copaia | reverse complement strand
GTGGCTAGATTTATAGGCACCCTTACAATGGGAATTCAAGTGGTGATTCCAAGCACAAAAAATTCCACAGCTGTTGAAGTTGAGGATTTGCTTATGCCGCATGGCTTCTAGTTGAGTTAAATAAGGTGCATTATTAGTTTGAGAGTAAGCAATTAGAACATAGTGATTTGAGAAAGATTTTCCATGGAAGTTTGCTGGTGATAGTTGAGATTTTTGATCTTTCAATTAATAATAAAGTGAAGTCTCGAGCCTTTCCTCGAAGTACCCCTGCCTTTGAAGCAACTAAACCACCTAACCATCAGTCTGAGCTCTCTGAATCAGTCATCAGTAATGGTTCTGGTAGTGGAATTTATGATTTTTATCCTTTTGGGATTTAATTACTGGACTATATTGATAAAAGATTCAGTGCTGGAACACCTTTAGTTCCTTATGAACCTGTGAATGCTAATATATTTGTGCGCCACTTCTAGGAAAACAAATGCGTAATTGTCATTTCTGTTGAGATCAACTAATTTGTTCCTTGGTAGGGAAATATGGAAAACTTCAAAAACATATTTATATTTTGGTCTCCATGCTGTCAAGTGCTACAACTAATTAGAGCCTGCCAACTGACCTGTGGATGAATGTATAATTGGTGTGTGAATCTCCCTGACTATGATGAATATCACTTTCCATGTGATGAAAAATAACATTGTCACTGTTTATGACATCTCTTGTGAATTCAGCTCCCGGTGTTTGTGTGTGATATCTGACTTTTCATAAGTAATTTAAACTAGTAATCAGGAAATGGTAAATTCAAGTGGTAAAGCATAAGTTACTGACCAGTTCATGACTGCGATAATGAAAATGATGTGCGTATATAGTCCTAGCATACCTTCATAACTTCTATGTTTATCCCCTGAAATCATTGTTTTTCTTTTGAACTTCCAGTGGAGCATAAAGAAGCTATGCTTTGAGTTTGACACAGAGCCATATTATCAAGCTTTGGATGATAGAGTCAAAGTAAGTTTTTGTGGAAGTCTTAATGCATCTTTGGGTCACAATGTAGCTGGAAAATAATTGTAGGTTTTTAATTCATTTGAATGTGTGAGGGCATACTGGTTCATGAATTTTCATCTGTATACTAGTGCTTATTTAGAAGAAAAGGGTTAATATTTCATCCTGCAGAAATTTGCTACTGCTGCTGATATTGAAATATTCTCTCCTGTGAGTCATACGCTCTTCAATCCTGCAGATATTATACAGAAGGTATGTATTTGTTCATGCAAAAAAGAAAAAAATTTCTGTGTTCATGGAAACAAAATAATGATATAAGTTATGATAATTCTCTGGAATAACTTCTTTTGATTGACTCTATTTGTTCATCTGGTACTAGAATGGTGGAAGACCACCTTTGAGTTATCAATCTTTCGTCAAACTTGCTGGGGAGCCCTCTTGGGTCTCATCCCCTATTTCAACTGAGGTTACTTGGCTTCCTCCTGTTGGAAGTGTTGGGAACTGTTCAATCTCAGAAATCCCATCAATCAAAGAACTTGGCTATGAGGATACACAAGAGGTATGGAGTTACTAATATATTTAAAATTCCTTCTAGTTCAAGCTCTGTGTAACAAACATTGATGACAGGATGAGAGGACTCCCTTCATAGGTGGCGAATCAGAAGCATTGCGAAGGTTGAGAGAATCAATTTCGAATAAGGTATGCAGGAGAACATCACGTGTTCTCCTGGAAGTGCTGCAAGATGCTCACTTTTTGGTGTATAAGTTACAATATTGCCAACGACAATCCTTCATTGATGGCACCTCTTTGACTGTGACCCTAGTGCTTCTTTCTGTGCTTGATTACTTCAAAAAACTGCCAGCTTATATTCTGTAGTTTTAGAACACTTTATACTTACAAAACCATAAAAGGATTTTACACATTTAATAAGTAGATAACTAATTGGAACATTACCGTGAAACAGAAAAGAAGATGAATGCAATTGACAACGTAGAAGATTTCTATCTTGAGAATTTCGGGTGAACTGCAAGTGATATTCATCAATTTTTCTGAGAGTGAAAACCAGGAGTATCCTTAAGAAACTGTCTAATATTCTAGATGGAGTAAATGTTGAAGTAGTTAACAGAAACCATGCTCCTTTGCACTGAAATTTGTTTCATAGACTCAGAAACTTGAACTTTGGACATAATTTTGTAACTGAAGTTGACTTAAGAAATATATTTATTTCATTAAAGGGAGGATGGAAATTTGATGAGGATGCCTGCTTCTCTTTCTGCTTGAGACAATTGAGCTCTCAATTACAGTATAGTCTTTCTGCATTAAGGACTAAGTCTCAGATGATTACATGTTTTGGAATATAGTAAGGATTTTAGACAATAATTTTAGAATTGCTCAATGTTTCCACGATAAGTTCAGCCCCTGGAAACGTTAAAATCTACTGAATTCCCTTTGTGTACCAATGGTTGAAAGCCTTTGTGTCCATATTGCACACTAGGAGTGTAAATAAGATGAGACTATTCGCGAATAGTTCGAGCTCAGCTCGATGAAAGCTCGTATTCGGCTCGATTTTTGCAAGCCCAAGTCGAGTCGAGCCGAGTCAAGCTCGAGCTTGTCAGTTAAACAAGTCAAGCCAAGCTCAATAATATTCGGCTCGAAAAGCTCGCGAGCCTAAACGAGTTTTTTATTATATATACATACATATATATAATTATAATCTAAGCCAATATAATAAAATTTATAAAGATAAGAAAATAATAATAATAATAATAATAATAATAATAATAATAATAATAATTCAATTTTTTATTTTTAGAAAAATATAGAACAAAATTATTTAAAAAATTTATAATTATAGATTTTGTTTTGAGTCTAAATGAGCTCTAGTTAATTCAAATCTATACAAACTTGAGTTCGAGCTTAACGAATCGAGTTTTTCTACTTCTTTATAACGACCTTTGTAAAGTCAAGCTCGATAAGGCTCGTATAGCATTCGTCTATTTCAACGAATTGAGCTTGAACTTGATTTTTTAAGCTTGATAAAGTTCGTTTCGAGTTCGAGTTCGCAAATTAATAAACGAGCCGAGCTTGAACCTGCTAGATTCGGGCTCGACTTGGCTCGTTTACACCCCTATTGCACATCTTGAAGAACTTTTGGTATATGCTTCGTGCAATATATGATCATGGCCACAGTAACTTTTACTGTCCTCATTTTCTTATAGTTGAAGTAGAGTAGGTTATATTATGATAGGAAACACAGATGCAGTACACAGTGAAAGATCTTCAGAATTCTTGCAATGCTCTGTTAATTCTTCTTCATAAAAACAACTTGGTTACTATATTCATGGTGATGTTACAATGACATTACAGCTACTCGATTGTTCAAATTCTTCTGTGCATAGTTATGAAATTCTGCTCATTTTGCTCTGGTTTCTGGATAATTGAAATTCCTGATTTTCATTTTTCCAGGAGTGGGTGGCTAACTTTGAGAAACCCAAGGGAGATCCGTCTTCATTTCTAAAACCGGCAACTACTGTTTTATCACCTTACCTAAAAGTAGGTCACTCATAATGCCTGTATTTCTTTATTTTCCTGAACCCTTCTAATCTTTTCTCCTTCTCCAAATTTTTCGAAGTTTGGCTGTCTATCTTCCAGGTACTTCTACCAATGCATTCAAGAGGTTCAGAGAAATGTGAAAAAGCACACCTCTCCTCCTGTTTCACTTCTTGGTCAGGTAGTTTACTGTTTATTTAAAAGTCAATATCATGGAATTCTGTCCAACTGACAATATGAATTCTTGTAGTTGTTATGGCGAGATTTCTTCTACACGGTTGCTTTTGGCACTCCTAATTTCGATCAAATGAAGGATAATAGAATTTGCAAGCAGGTATTTGAAAATATTCCCAGATTGATTGGTGAACTGTGCCCAAGTCTACTTTCTCTTTAACGTACTTACTGATTATTTATTCTAGATTAAATCTTTTACTTATATTCATTAATTATTTGTCGTTATGGTATGATGATCATATTTGGTGATATAGTGAACGTTTCATGTTTCAGAAGTTTGCCCACACAGTGTTGTTTGCACTGATAGGAATTTGAAAACCATTGCTTGTCTCATGGAGATTTAGATTGTGAAAGCCATATGAATTTATCCATGAATTATCTTTCTTCTTTTGGTTTTTGATCAAAGAGTAACGATTAATTTCTTGTGTGCAAACTGCAAATTGTGTAATAATTTATTCTGATGAAATTATTGTGAACTTCAACTCCAACTAGTTCAATTAATCAGCAGCATCCAAGTGACAGGCTAACCTATGGTCCTCTTTCGTATCATCTTATGTTTTCATGGTTTTGTAACAAGAATGTTATTAAAAAATCATTCAAGAACTTCTGCATTACAGTTTAATATTCTATTTTGAGAGACAAATGCATAGAAGAATACTTTAAAAATTAGCAACCACATGAACAAACACCAGGGGAGATCAAATGCCATAGGTCATGATATCTGGCATAATACTGAAGAATTTATTTATTAGTCATTTTAAGTGAGTTTTTAACTTTTTTTATATAGATACCATGGAAAAATGATGATGAATTGCTGGGTGCTTGGAGAGATGCTAGGACAGGATTTCCATGGATTGATGCCATAATGGTGCAGGTTAGTTTTAAAATTTGGACCAAAACACTTACTGTTTGATGTAGTCTGCTAGTTTTGGCCATGCTTTATTGTCATGGACAGCCTTTATATCTAAACCTTATTTTGATAGAACAGCTTCAAAAGTGGGGCTGGATGCACCATCTTGCTCAGCACTGTGTTGCTTGTTTTTTAACTCGTGGAGATCTGGTAATGGACTTCAAGAGCGTATGCATATCCAAATATTTGTCATATCTTCTCTCATTAATAATGGTTGCAATGCTGACAGTTTGTACATTGGGAAAAAGGACGTGATGTTTTCGAGAGACTTCTTATTGATTCGGACTGGTCAATCAATAATGGTAACTGGTTGTGGCTATCATGCTCATCATTCTTTTACCAGGTTTGGAAGTTTCTCATTATTTCATCATGCCCATTTTAATTTCATGAAAAAGTCAGCTGATTTTTTAGCTTTTGGCGGCATACTTCTGAGCTGTTGGGTGTATATGTTAGCAGTTTTAGAATTTGCAATGCCAAATATCAACTGAATGAATTTAAAGCGGATGGATCTTAAGGTTTATGTGGAATACTTCAATAGATTGCCTTACTTGCACTGGTTTCGTCCTTGAATTCCTGAGTCCTGACAGAAATTCTGAGCATCTTGCTTGTGCGTTTTTCCAGTACAACCGCATCTATTCTCCAATCTCATTTGGGAAGAAATATGACCCTAATGGCAATTACATTAGACATTTTCTCCCAGTACTAAAAGGTACGTTCATTTGTTACTTATGATTCGTTAGTTTGTTATGTTTTGTTGGCTTGAAGATGACATTAGAGTTGCAGACATGCCCAAGGAGTATATTTATGAGCCATGGGCAGCTCCTCTAAGCATACAAGTTAAAGCAAAATGCATTATTGGAAAAGATTATCCAAAGCCAGGTTACTTCCGTTAACTATCTTGCTTATCAGTTACTGTTTTCTCTTGGCATCTTTATGGTTCAGTTAGGAATTGCAGATTTACCTTGTACTTAAAGGCTTTTGTCAGTATGATGTTAAGTTTGAAACTTTTGATGGTTGCTATAACAATATGGTATACTTCTTCATTCTTCAATCTTTTATTAAATAAATGAAGCTTACTTGTAAAACAATTAGCTCTAATCCTATTAAGAGGGTGTTTGGCTAAACTTATTTAAAATGTTTTATAAGCTCTTATATCTTATAAGATGTTTTTAGAGTTTATAAAATGTTAGATTTTTTTTAAAAAAATAAGTTTTTAAAATATTTGGATAAAATATGATTTTGGAGCTTATAAAATATTAATAATGACAATTTTGTAATTAATATGATTAAAATTAAGAGAGATTGTTAAGATTTTCAAAATAAGTTAGTAACTCCTTATTTTTTTAAAATAGATTTATAAGTTTCTAATATCTTATTTTTAGAGCTTATAAGCTCTTTTTTAAAAAAATTTATCAAGCACTCTTTAAGATCTTATAAGTTTTCAAGTATCTTATAAAATGTTTTTTGGAGATTAGAAGCTCATCCAAACACCCTCTAAGTCTGGAAATAAATTTCCTGAAGGATTGGTTTCTGCTCCTAATTAGCTGCTTTATTGTGGCCAGTTTTGCCATTGCTATTCCATTTTCTCGAGTGTTTGCTTCCTAGCTAACTGATTTTCCCATCACAAAACTATGCAATAGAGCATGCTAAAGAAGTTCATCTTTCCTGGAAACTGCCTTTCAAATGCATGTAATAATAAAAGCTGTGCCATTCCACAATTTTCTTCTGTAATTTGGACTTCTTGGTCTTAATCCTGTTTGATAGTATTTAAACAATACAATATAGTTACGATAGGACGGTTAATTTGTTTTATGTCATGAAATTGAAAGAGTATAAGCTTATTTCTTGTATTTCAGAAGTTATGTTATAAGTTGGCATTTCTGCTTATTTTTTTCCCCTGCATACATTTCCTACCAATCATTCAGAATACTTGGATGCTTTCTGTTTCTGTTCAGTGGTGGCCCATGATCTTGCAAGTAAAGAATGCAAGCAGATATTACATGAAGCATACGAGTTGAACAAAAGGTTAAATGGGAGGGTGAGTGAAGAAGACCTGAGAAGTTTGAGGAGAAAACTGGAGGAAGATAAGAGGCAGGAATCCAAATCCAAGAGGCTAAAACAGACGCGCCTCCGAAACACAGCAGCTGAAGATGGAAATATGTCCTGAATATTTATCTACTTTAATCTTATTTTAGCCCTGTAAGGTGAGGAAGTTGAACTCTTTGTAGATGCAGCTTAATCTAAATCGAAGCTGTACAGCTGAATGACGGTATATTTGGATAGCATTGACTGTATCATGCGATGTTTGTATTTATTTTAAAGTGTACTGGAAAAAAAAAATATTTAATAGGGAAAAAAATTGATTCAAATTAGTTCGCGAGTTAGTAAGTCGATCCATGTATGATTTGACTCAATAAGAGTAAAAAATTGATTTGAATTGATTCGCGAGCTAGCAATTCGGTTCATATATGATTTGACTCAAGTTCTTTAAATCAAGTTGAAATTTAAATACAAATATTTAAAAGCTTGCGAATTGGCTTCAAGTTTTTATATTTTATTAATTAATTTTTATTAGTAATAATGAGAAACTAATAATAATATTGTTTCTATTAAATATAAATCAATAATGTTAATAATTTTATAACAACATCATCATTATTTATTAATAGTAATGTATTATGGTAACATTAGAAATTCTATTACAATAATGGTGACAAGAATATCGAATGTATAATTTAATTTTATTCTGATGCACTTTGAAGAAATGTTTTTAAGGAAGTGTAATTTGGAAAAATATATTATAAAAAGATATATATTTTAATTTTAATAATATAAAAATATTTTTTACTGTACATCTTAAGATTTTGTTTGGACGATAATGTCATATCAAATTTTTATATCAAGAACACTTGGGAAAAAAATATTTGATTTATTTTGAAGGGATGAAACCATTTCATGGAAATAGAAACAAACTTCCACAGAAGGGCAAAACAGGGAAAACAAAGAAAAAACTCGTCTGAACTCTGAAGCTCATCAGTCATCACACGTGCGAGGCAAATGCAGCCATTCTCTCTTTCCCTAGACTTTCCGGCGCCTCCCCAGCTTCATTTCCTTTCCAGTTTTTCGTCTCAAATATATTTTCAGCAACAAAATTTCTAGAGAAGAAAAGAGACTATTGTTGATCGGAAGGGGTGACCTGAGATCAAATCCGACACCATAATTGGATCCGAACAATGTTTAGAAGGGTTGCTATCCAGCTTCGAACAATCACCCAGGCCCAATCCGCCCCCTGGGCTACTCGATTAGCTGTTGGATCTTCCACAGCTCCGGATAATGTTGTCCGTTCTTTGCCCATCTTCTCTCGCCAATTCACTACTGAATCTGGTGTGTTCCTGAACCCTAATCTTTTTTGCTTTCCAAGATCTCTGTAAATATGGTAAATGAGTATGTCATTTGAGGTGATATTGTGGGCATTCTTTCTTTTTCTAAGGTCAAATGTTTTGGTTAATGAAATGCGTTTTATAGGGAATGTGACTAAAAAAGTGGAGGATGTAATGCCGATTGCTACTGGTCATGAGCGCGAAGAGCTCGAAGCTGAGCTTCAAGTGGGTGTTTGATTGTCATTGTTTTGTTATCTAGATGTTTTTTGTACTGTCGAGTTAAAATTGTTCGTTGTTTTGTTGATCTTTTTAACCAATTTTCATTGATTCGTTTTAATAGGGAAAGGATCTTCTGGAAATTAATTACCCATCTGGTCCATTTGGAACGAAGGTCAGTGTGTAAAGTCTTTCGGTTATATTCAGTTTCTGTGTTGCTCGCTTTATGTGTTTCGACAATTTCTTAAGTGACCATGGCTAATGATAATCTTTTGTTGCATTGTAATAAATAAAAATATCATCGAATGGCACTCTGACTTGCAGAAAAATGCACGGCGGCCCCAAATTATAGAGAATGCTACGTTTTATGGGACTAGGACAATTAGAAATATTAACAGTAAGCATACAGTATAGTCTACAACTAAATGAGGTCATTTCAAGGTTGTAAGGTTGAAATTGCACTTGCTCCATAAGCATCGGACTAGCTAATGGTGATGCTTATTTCTCTTGGGGTTTTGAGAGCACTTGTTTCTCTAGCATTTAGGGGCGTAAACAGATATTAAATGGATTGAATACACTGATTCAATATTCATATCTGTTTAACTTTTCGAATATTCGGATGCGAATACGGATTTGACGGATATTTAAAAATGATATTCGAATTCGTATCTATCAGATATCGGTCGAATTCGGATATATCAGTATTTGATTATAATTATTCAAATTTATTTATATTTTTTTAAACTTATCCGTATTTGAATTATTTTTTTATATTCATATTTGATGATAATTATTTATATATCTATTTACAAATATTTAAATACATGAATCAATGAATTTATAACAAATATATATTTTAATTAATAGAAGAAATTATATAATTTCATTAAAAGGAAAGCAATCAAACAAATATCATAATTTCTAATTAATAATAGATTTTATAATTAATTATTAGGACTTATTATTAATAATAAAAGCATTGGAGTATATTAATTATAAAGTCAATCAACAATAATTATGTTGATTAATATTATTCTTTAATTTTTTTCTCTATATCACAATAATTTTTAAATTTTTTTTTCTTCCCAATTCTTCAATTATAATTTATATATACATATATGGATTATGAGATTTTTATTAAAAAATATAAGTAATATATAATTTAATAAATATATATTTTGATCGAATATTAAACGGATCGAATACGCATTTACCATATCTGTATCCATTTATAATTGAATATGTACTAATCGAATACGGAGAATATTTGCTTTAAACGGATGTGGATAAATTTTGTATAAATTGATACGAATGCGAATGGCAAACGAATTTTCGAATTCCATTTACAGCCTTACTAGCATTCTTAAAGCTATTTTTTCTTGTATCTGATGTTTCCATATGATGTTGTCTAATTGTCTATAAAGATTCTGTGGCATGCACTATCTTAAAATTTGTATACTTCTTATGAAGGAAAGATCATATTGAGGTCCTATAGGTCCTTTTCAAAAGCAATTTATGGATTACTTTCAGAAATGAGCAAGCTAGTCCCCTTTGGAAGCTTTTAGTCTGATGGATGTTAGTACTCTCATCCTCCCAGCAGATAAGCACCTCTTTGTCAGAGAGAGAGAGAGAGAGAGGTTCCCTGCTGAGTTTCTCTGTGTACATATCTTAAGAGGCAATTTGGGCATGTTTGAAGGCTGTAGACGTTGTCGTATGGTAATTCCAGTAGAAATTTATTGACTATTTCGACCGTAAAATGCAAAAGAATTATACCAGTGTCCAATTATTATTAAATTCAAAGTTCCATCTTGGGGTATGATACACCGTTACTTTTAAAAATCACCCTTTGATGTGTGGGACAAATGCTGGAAACAGATACAGACATGTAACCAACACGTGTCACATATGTCCATTTGCATCTAGAATCTAAACAAAAAAGAAAAGTTCCGACATGTGATGACATGGTGTTTCTTTCTCTCTTCATATTTGATAAAGTTTTGGAGCTATAAAATTTAAGAAAAAATAAAACCTTTTACAATTAGAGAAAAAATATTATCATGTATTGTTATCTAAACTCACTCTCCATTGTTTTAAAATATTCTTCCCCCCTCCCCCCCTGGGGCCCTGCGGAGCATCATATAATCACTGAAGTACAGTAACAAATGTTCAACACTACAGCTAATATGAATGTCCGTCCCATTATACTGGTACTTATGTTTTATAAATTTTCTCTCATATATATGTATGTTTATATTTTCTGGATATAAAATTCATATTATATAGTTGTTTCCACTTTCCGTGTTTTGTCATGTTCTAAAATTTTAAAGAGTTTTAGTGTCTTTTCGTTGTATCCATATTCATGTGTGGCGTATGTTTGGACAATCACAAGAAGGGAATAAGTAAATTTCCCATTTAAATCAACCAATAGTGGTTATAACTTAGTAAACTTACTACCTCACCCGGTATTGACCACTGCTTTTGATGTTGTACTTCCAATTCTTTGACTTCACCATTTCACTTGTGAAATCATCATTCTGCTTCCTGTCTTCCTCGGAAAGTACATTCATGAGAGAGAGTGTATTTTCTACCACATCCCACCACTACCACCCAAATAAAAGAAAAAGAAAAACAAAAAATGGATAACAAGTAATAAAAGCTTGTCTTCCTTATTGGATGCTCGGTTTCCATCTCTTCTTGTTTGCCTGCAGGAAGCACCTGCTGTGATCAAGTCTTATTATGACAAAAGAATCGTAGGATGCCCTGGAGTTGAAGGCGGTAAGTCTTCATCTGCTCAAGATTGTGCATATTAATTCTTTTACTTCTTCCCTAGTGGCTTCTGACTATATGGTAGGCACTCCCATAATTCAACAGAGGATGAGCATGATGTTGTTTGGTTCTGGCTAGAGAAGGGCAAGCCACATGAATGCCCAGTATGCTTGCAGTACTTTGTGGTAAGTGCAGGAGGCACGGAATTTAGCATTCATTGACATTGGAATTACATATTGAATATGCTGTGATATGCATGAGAGTCATATTCATACTTAGTCATTGCGTGAGAAAACAATTAGTCAACTACTAGTTCTTCAGTCCTTGTGATTCATCGTTGTCAGATGTCACTCTTTTCTACCATGTTGACAATTGAGGTGCACGGGCCCACATATGAGAGCATGCTTAAAGAAAGCTTGTGTCTTTGAAGAATCTGTAAAGTTTAAAGGAAGCAGAAAAGTGCTGAATTGCTAAAATTTGGGTGTTTGCTTAAATTGTTTGGAGTAGAAATAAATTACAACAATATACTTTTCTAAATTTAGTCGGAAAAGTAGCTGAAATCATATTTTACTACGTAAATGTTTGAAGTGCTGTTCAGCATAATTGTTTCTCTTGTGGGCAGTGTTGAAGTCAATTGCAAACAAGTCATTAATTACTAGTCCAATATTTTCTCCTTAGGATAGTTTTAAAGTCAATTGCAAACAAGTCTTCTAATTACACTTGATGCTTATTTTTATAGTATTTGTAAAACAGTTAAAATTAGAATTTTTAATACAGCACAAAAATGTTTCCTTAATAGCCCATTTGCCTTACCAACTTTACAGATAAAAATGAGGCATATAAAATTGCCATAAGTATCTATGTGAAAGTTATCAATTTCTTTTCCTTTTGTCTTTTCTTTGTTCCTTTTCCTTCCTGTTTCTTTGTTTTCTTTAATTTCAATGTCTAACAAGCAGCAATTTAGCTCTCAACCTCATGATCATCACCGTTTTGAATTTTCCCTGCTTCATCGCCTGACAATATTCATTTGGAAGCTGGGTAGGGGAGGAAGGCTGGAAGGGTTTCTATCCAATTAAATTTATTTTGTTTGGGCTGAATTATAATATTTTGGAAATCATGGGAAAGATGTGCTTCCTTCAGCCTGTTGTTATGGGGTAAACAAGCAGAAACACTAAAGACATAGCATGCAGTTCACCCTATGTTATGCAGGAAGCAAAAATCTAGTTAACTTGAGCCTTTGAAAACATGAACCTCTGGGAAGATATATTGTGTTTGGCGAAATTTAATGGGAGAGCTTTTGTCTGCAATTAGGTGACAGGACACAAACAAAATTGCTATTATTGAGTTTATGTCTGCATGCATCGAGAATGCACGTTGGTTATTTCTATTAAAATGCTCATTACCTTTTCTTGGTTGACAGTTGGAAGTGGTTGGCCCAGGCGGACCTCCTGATGGACATGGGGATGATGAGGATGACCATCACTAAATATATATAGTTGGAAATTTTGTTGCCAGAATAAGATCTTTTGAGAAAATGATGGTTTATGTAATATTCTTCGGGATGCCAGAGCTTATTCAATTGCGCTTTTTGTTGGTCTCACACTTCATATTTGCAACAAATTAACCTGTTGCTCTTGATGGATTTTTGGTTTTAAAATGGGAGCCAGTTTGCCCCTTGAAAATTGTGAACTTATAGGTTTCTCGTGCAGCACATAACAATTGATGACGACAAATGCTTCTGTGCTGTGTCATTTTTATTGTCTTCAAACTTGGGGATACGCGTAATTCTCTCTTTTATCGTAATCGTATCCAAGCTTTCCCTAATGCACATTCTTTGACTTGGTGATAGCCAGTCTTCATTGTTGACTTCTTTAATTTATGCTTTTGCTAATGCATATTCCTTCAATTATGCTACTGAGCACGTTATTCACTTTTTCTTTCTGCTTATCCTTTTGGATATGCGATGAAATGCCTTTTCAAATGTCTAAAAGTTTACAATAACGACAGTCCTTTTTAAAGAAGGCATATTGGATCGCGATTTCATTGCTAAAATAATTAAGTGGGGTATGTTGCAATGAGATGAGGAAGAGAAATAGTTGCGAAGGCCATTGCAGGTCTCCGCTGTAGCAATTCTTGGTGAGTGGTGGTTTGAACTTTTGATGGTAGCGAAAATGCTGAATCCGTGCAGGAAAAAGGTAGGTTATTTGAGTCAAGACTGGTTGAATTGAGTTTTGGTGGCCAGTTTTAATCTCAAATTAGTTTTGGTTGCATCTTTTTTTGTTTGTCATTTACAGACATTTTCAAATGGAAAGATTACAAAATCAATAAATAAGGAAAAGAAATTCTCTGATGATCTGGTGTTATACACGGTTATTGGTTTTAACCAATGTTTATGAATGTGTAAGACTGGATTCTCCAGCAACCAGTATGGGGTCTCTGTATCAAAGATTCACTGGGCAAAAACCCAATCATGGTACAATATATCAATTTCATCTTCATGCTGAGCCTTTACATCAGTTTACAGTTCATCAGTTCCATCAAAAAATCCTCAAAATGAATGTTCGCCAGACAAATATTCCAGCAAATTAAATTGAGCAATCCTCAACAAGTCATTTTTATTTTAGCATTTTCTGTCAACATTTAACGGCGGAGGAACAAAAAGTGTTTAAAAAATAAAATTTGCACTAAAAATAGTTGAGTGTCAATTTTGGGACTGTCTGTTGCACATAATTGTATTGTGGGATTAAAACTACAATCTAAGATAGTGGCTTGATCTCAAATTGATGTTTTTTTTTAACATGGTCTGTAAATCAACATCTTTATTAGTAAAATAACATAAAAGTTTTTTTTTTTTAAAAAAAAGTCGTAAAAGTAACTGGAAAATTGAAAAAGTGTTAACAAGAAGAATCTAAAGTGAAGCCCATGCACTAATAATATGGTATTTATATAATTAGAAGACGACCAAATTGACCGACTTTGGTGTTATTCCTGTAAATCGTTGGCGTGCTAGAGCGATTGCCTTTTGTTGTATATTTGGAGTGACTGAATTATCAAAAGGAATCTCGATGATAAACTCTTGTAGCATGCAAGCATTCTTCGGTATGTACCATGAAAATTCAAATTCAGATCGAGTCCCCAAATATTCAAAAATCTTGATCATTGCGATATTATAATGTGACTGTTTCACAATAAATTTTTCCAATGTGTTTATTGGTGCCTTCTCTATTTTGCGAACTCTAAATCAGAATCAAATGTAGAAAGCTGTCCAATAATAAAAACAACGTAATAAGGAATAAGTTGGAATGAAGGGAAATTGATAGTATTATTTTATGAAAATTATGGGAAATTATCGAGTATTGTAATAAGAAAACCCTAATTCTATAGATTTGAGTGACAGAATTGGGTTAATTGAGATAATTGGATTATTATTGATGTTTTGGAATGATGATATATAAATAGGAACTGGATTATACTTCTTTAATAACTAAGGTGAATCTCCTGACTATTTCTGTATTAGTGGCTTATTTAGCGGATTTGTATTACTAGCACTGCCTAAGCCCTATAACTATTGTGTTAAGTGGATAATTTGTCGTTTTGGAATATTGATAAGTATACTAGTAAGAATCAAGGTTGAACGTGGATTTAACTGTAAATGTATTCTTTTGGATTAGGTGACATGGAATTGGAACCCAAAGAACAATAGACTACTGACGATGACTGTAGTTTCTAAGACTACGAAGGTGAGGGTCTACCATCTTGACTTTGTTACATCTAATTGTTCTTGTGGCATAACCCTTGTGAGGGTTAACTTGTTTGATTGTATCTGCTCGTGAATGTTTGAATTGTATTGCTTGTTTGTTTGAGATCTATACCTGATTGTACACTTGATCATATTCGGTTGCTTGACTTGTATACCCATGTGAGGGTTAGTACTTGTTTTTACTCTGATGAGTTCGTTTTTGTTCGTTTTGGCGCCCATAACTTCTGAGTGTTGTTTATTTCATACTTGTTACCATTTGGTACTTTTCATTATCTTGTTAATTGTCTTGACTGGCATTTGTTGTCGTTTTGCTCTTGTTCTTGTCGGTTGGTTATCTGATTGTTTGTTATTCGTTCGTTTGTTATCTGTTACGGTTTGTGATTGTCATAGAAAAGTAAAGGGACGTTAATCTATGCTGTATGCATGAGATAAGCTGTCAGTACTGCACTCTCAAATAAGTAACTAGACATTAATCCCTGCTGTGTGCATGGGATAAGTCGTAAGCCTGTGAGACTTGGTTAAATAAGGGGACGTTAATCTTTGTTGTTTGTTTGGGATAAGTTGTAAGCTCGAAACTCTTGGATTTAGTAACGGGACATTAATCCCTACTGTGTGTATGGGATAAGCCATGAGCTCAGAACTAATGACAAGTGAATCTGATAAGTCTGTTCTGTTTTGATCTGTATTTCGATTGTAGTCTGATTGTTTGTACCATGCTCATGGAGCATCAATGGTGGTGAAGTTCTTGGTCTAGATAGAGCTGTTGTCTAGGTTGAACGAGCTGTCTGTATTTCCTCATATACTAATTTGGTTGAGATAGACCTTTCCTCCCAAACAGATCCGGTTGAGATGATCTCGGGTTGTTTGAGCCGATAGTTACAACCCTCGAACTAGTACCTCTTGATAGCATTGAATTTGTTAATCCCTATGATCGTTCCTGATTATCTGTACTTGATTAGCTTGTAATTTGACACTCAATTGTCTGTATTCGATTTGTTCCTGTTCTTGTTGTTAATTGATGATTTGTTAGGTTGAACTTTCCCCGACAGATCCCTTATTCTCTATATTATGAATATCCCTCACTAAGTCCTTTGGACTTACCCCCCATTTCTTCTATATTTTCTCAGACAGCATTGAACAATAAGCCTGGACTTCTAGTCGGATTGGCTAGTATGATTTTGTATTAGAATAGTTGTGTATATTTGCTTATGGGCATATTTGGGCATGTTTTGTAACCCTAAAGATGTTGCAATATGTTAGGTCTAAATTTAACATATGTAGGGTGTATATAATATGTTGAACATTTTGAAATGATTGATGATACGCATTTAGTACTTATGTTGCATGTCATGAGATCACCTAAGGTGGGTATATAGTGTTTTGTAAAGGATGAGTAAGTTGAAGTATGCTGCTATCTCTAATACTCTTGTTGTTGAGGTTGTTTAAGTTTGACATCTGTTGCTAATTCTGTTAAGTTTGAAGTGTTTTTGATGGGTCTATTGATTGTTTTGGATTTGAATTAAGACTGAATTGAATGTTGCCTCAACTAGGGGTCATCCCGAAAGGGGGTGCTACAATTTATTTGCAAATTTAGTCCTTCAAGGTATTTAATTCGCAATTGAGCCCAAGATATGTTCAATCACCTTTTATTGAGCCAAAATTTAGTATTTTTTGTCCATGTGTACTTAGATGCCGCATTTTTTGCCACATTATCTTAAAATTTTGCTAAATCTTAGATTTTAAGATGTGCTTTAGAAAACAATTGCCGCACTTATTTTTTCTTTTTTAAATTAAAAAAAATTAAAAAAATACAACTTCATTTAAAAGTAAATAAAATATAAAACTGAATAAAACATAACGAGTGACACGATACTTCAGCCACTATAACTAAAGAGCGAATCTTTTAGTAGTAAATAATTATACTTTAATAAATTTTCAACTCTTATATTGAGTTAAACTAGTTGAGTGATTTTCGAATGATGGATCAATAATAGATGTGAGTAAAAAAATATCATAATTGCATACTAATATGTATATATATATATATGACTTACAAGTTTTCAGTGCGAAGACAAAAATTTTCAATATACAAAAGAAATATAGTGGCAATTATATAAAAAATCCGTTGATGTAAGAAATTGAAATAATAAAAAGGTTAAATAATTTTATAAAAGATAAATAATTTGAAATCAAAAGTAATTGAGGTTGGAATATGCTTAATATGGCCTTTTGATATAATACATATTTAGTTACTAAGGACATATTTGATTTGAACCAATTCTCAGTGGTTTATAATAAAATTCATTACTTTTTAGTTATTTATTTCAAAATATGCTTTTGACAGTAAATAAATTTTGAAATACAAACTAAAATATCAAAATTTAAAAAGCCTGCCACATTTTTTGCCTATAAATATTCATTTTTATAAGATTTTTTTCAACTTTTCATATATATGTACTTTCCTAAATTATATTTAAATAACTATTTTTCTTAATATCTTTTTAACTTTTTTTTCTTTTAAATTAAAAAAATAATTATTGCAATTATTTCCTAAATCATGTCTTCAAATTCAAGATTTAATTAAATTTTGAGTTGATGTGGCAAAAGATATGGCATCTGAATACACATGATGAAAAAATCCCAAATTTTGGCCGAAAATGAGATAATTTGACATATTTCGGGCTTAATTTTTAATTAAGTGGCCTGAATTACTAAATCTGCAAACAAATATGCTAAATGTGATGAAAAAAAATTTAAGATAATAAATTAAATATACAAGATCCAATAAAAAATAGATCATTTAAAAAATAATAATAATTAAAGCACCAAAATTACATATTAATTTGCATCAAAGATGTTAGTTTGCAAACCATGTTAAAAGACACCAATTTGAGACAATGTTAGTATAGCTAATTTTAGAGAGATGCCAGTCTGTCGTTTAAAATATGAGAAAATAAGAAATAGTTTAAAGAGAAATAATTTTTTATCCGCTCATATACAGATCAGGATGGTATGTTTATTTGTACATTATTTTAAAATAAGAGATGAAATAAACGATTTAAATTGAAATCCTACAGCATTAAATGGTTGTTTTTCCTTATTTGTTGGTTTTGTGATCTTTCCATTGAGAAACATTTTCTAAATGACAATTAAAACAAGATGCAACCATGCATCCTTTTCTTTTACCTTTTTTTGAAATCAATATCAATTTTAAAGTCAAAATTAGTCATGTACTATGGAAACTCTATTGATCAATTTGATTTGAGTAATTATGGGTGGTAAATGGGTAGGGTGGGTAGGGTTTGATTTGGATTCACGTGAGTTAGGTTAAAAATGGATTAGGTTTTATATGAATTGAGATAGATTGGTCAAAAAATGGGTTGGATTAGGTTTAAAATGGCTCTAATATAAAACCAAAAGATTGATTTTATTTATTTATTTCAAAAAATTAATTCTAAAGACCATAGTAATATTAATATACATTCTACACTTTACTTAATATATAGTTTTACAACATAATAAGATGATTTATTAAATTATATAATCATTTTATCGATCATATTAAAATATTCAATTACATTAAAAATTAATTATGAGTATTATTTCTTTCATGAAAAAATTAATTATAAATTATTCGCATGTGGATGGATGCTATTTTCAATTGTTGTGTACTGTGTATTACGAATAATACAATTTGTGAAGTTATGTTATGTTTCAAAATTAGAAATATAAGCTAGTTGATAAGAAGATATGGCATTCAGAGAAGTAATATTTTAGTTTAATTTTTGCAAAATGTTGTGCACACAAGTATAGTGCTTGACATATTTCAAAATAATTCAATTCGATCAAGACTTTAAATTATATGCACTCAATTTTAGATAATTTATTTATTAACATCTATAAAGCCCAATATGTATATTTTAATTTTGAAATTACTAATAATCCAAAAATACAAGACTTTGAAGAAAAATAAAAAGTAAAGATAATGAGATTTTTTCATTATTAATTCAAAATTAATTTTATTGAATTTATTAAGTTTTACATAAATTTTTTAAATGGTCCCATTTTGAATTTACTCGAACCCATTTTAAACTTAAATTTGCTACAACCCACTTAAAATTCAACACACTCAAACCCATTTTCAAAATATTGAGTCCAACCCAATCCAAAACTATATGAATTGGGTTGAGCCTATGGTTCTAGCCCAAATTGACACCTGTACGAATAACTTATTCTTTTCTGCACAATTCTTCATTTTACTATCAGCACCAACAAGACGATTCATAAAAGGCAAAATGAGATGGTGATAAGAAAGATTTACTAAGGGCACGTTTACTTTAATAGATGGGATAAAAGAATGAGAGATAATTTACATAATTAAAAAGAGGATATGATTATTTTATTTAAATAATATCATGTTTACTTGATATGATAAACAAAAGGATATAAATGTGTTTAGCCATAATATATGTTGGATTATTGAATCACACCCCGAAGGGTGTGATTATTTATTAAGCAAAAAGCAAGAATAGTGTCGGGTCTTAACTAAATCATAGGCTTATTATTAAATAAAGTAAATAATGTATTAGGCCATATTAAATAATCAATACAACTTAATCATCAAATGTGAACAAGCCCTAAATGTTTATCAATTTAGTCATGATTGATAAGGCTCAACAGCAAGGTTCAAACCCGAAGTGACTATGTGCCTAAAATATGAAAAAAGTTCAATTGATAGTTTTACTTAAAGATATGGTTGGTAAATGGATTGGTTGGGTTTAGTTTGAGCTTATGTTGATTGGGTTTTATATGGGTTGAGACAGGTGGATTGAAAGTAGATTGAGTTCAAAGTGGGTTGGTTTGTGGATTGGATAGGGTTTGAAAAATTTCAATGGAAAATAAAAAAAATAATGTAATTTATTTATTCCAAAAAATTAATTCAAAAGACCATAGTAATATTAATATACTTTCTACACTATATTAATATATAATTTTACAATATAATAAGATGATTTATTAAATTATATACTTATTTTATTATTTCATATTATAATATTCAATCGTAAAAATAATAATTATGAGTAGTATTTTTTTCATGACAAAATTAATTATGAATTATTCATATGGGGGTGGATGCTATCTTTAGTTGTTATATGTTGTAAATTTTTGGAGCTATGTCATGCTTCAAAATCAGAAATTTGAGCTAGTCAACAAGAAGATGTAACATTCAGAGGAATAGTATTTTAGATAAATTTTGCAAAAAGTTGTGCACACGCTTGACACATGAGTTTATTTCAAGATATTCAATCCAAATTAAAACTTCAAATTATATGCACCTAATTTAAGATAATTAATTTATTAATATTGTATAAAGCTCAAGATGTATATTTTAATTTTAAATTTACTAATAATAAAAAATACGAAACTTTGATAAAATTAAAAAATTAAAAACAATAAGATTTTTTTATAATTGATTCAAAATTAATTTTATTGAATTTATTAAATTTTACTTAATTTTTTTGAAAGGACTCATTTTGAACCCAAATTTAATACAACTTATATAAAACCTAACTCGCTCGAACCTATTTATGAAATGTTGAGCCCAACTGAATTCAAAATTATATGAATTGGATTGAGCTCAAAAATTCTAACCCAAATACCCAAATGGACACCCATACTTATCGAGCATGTCCTAAAATGAGTCACTTGTGATTTATGTTGAACGCAATATAAGAATTACCAATTCTAGGCCAGTTGGAGTGTACTGTACGTATATTCAATCTGTATCTCTGTATAGCAAGGACAACTCATCTCATGAGACCAAACTAACCCGGTTGCTTTCAAATTATTGTTCGCCTATCTTGTAGCCCACCATATTAAGCCAATTCATATGAAAGAGTGAAAAACTGCTTTTGTTGTTATGGAATACGAAGCCTTTATATCTTAATGCACGTATTTAATTTATTAGGAGCTATTAGAGTGTGATCCACTTTTTGGGAAATATGAGTCGAAGCAATAACAAGAATATTTCTAGTGGAACATCTTTCAGAGAGATAGTTCACTAATAGATCAAGAGATAAGTAATTCGACTCATTTACATCTAGATCATGAATGTTTGTCGTTAAAAACCCATTCTCAATGGCCCACTTATAGCTCATTAGTCATCTCATCCCATTAAAAATAAAGTCGCAAGTTTCTAAAACATATATCAAATATTCTTTTTTAATTAAATTTAATGCATATAATGAAAATAGATGAAATTTTATTCAGGTTTTAATATTATATATTTACGTAGTTTTGACTAACACACGACAATTAAATCTTTTGGTATAATATATATATATATATTTGTATTCAAAACTATACTAAAGTAGTCAGTATTGTATTCTATTGTTAGCATTGTTTAATAAAAAATGATTACAAGAAGTATACATTCAAGAGTATATGACGTAAACTTCAGTAAAGCTTCACCTATTATATGGTAAATTCTTAAGAAAAATTGAGTATAAATATGATATGGATAATTTTAATTATAAGGGAATTCGATAAATTAATTGAAGATAGTCCAATAAATTAAATTGATTAATTAAGTAAATAGGCAGAGGGCCCAATGACAAATTAAGCCCATGAAGGAGGATAGGAAAACACTAATGAGCCTAAGTCCAATAAAAATTATAAATACTGAGCCCCCGAAATATCTTGAATACAAGAAATCATTTGCAAAATAATTGCAAAACTTCAAGAACTTCCAAGAGCAAATATCTCTTTGTGCATGTTTTAGAGAAAACAAACCAACATTCTTGATGAGGGTGCAAGCTGTATTTTATTGGGTTGGGTTGGTGTTTAGGGTAATTCGACCTGTTTGATCGAATGGTCCAACTTTGAAAGAACTTGGGTTGATATCTGCAATCATGAGCAAATGTCAAGCTAGTCAAGGTGTCCTTGGTTAAGGCACTTCGACGCTCAAGTCAGTATAGAAACAAATAGAAAGGATGAGTAGCAGAGTGAGAACTTTAGTGAAGAATCGCATACCTTAGAAGAGGCTGGCAAATGAGTATTTATAGCCTTTTCTAGGTAAGTCATATGGCTAAGATGCCCTCAACCTATAGGAAGGGCTCTTGTCCTTGTATAGGGAGATTTAGGACATATCCTATTACTGTACTATCCTAGGTGGCTTTATCTCCAACTTTCAGGGACAGAATAGTACATTGCGGTACACCTCTTGTCAGGGGTAGCAGCAGAGGCGACATTAGAGTGGCATGTGCTATTAATGTGGAGGCATGCTGCATGTCAGAACATTAAATGCGGTAGTGAGGGAATCCTGTGGTGACGTAGAATTCCTGATCGATAGGAGGGTTGATCACAGAGTGAGCTTTGTGTGCACCGAAGGGAAGCTCTTGTCGAGATCGTCGACCAGCTGGGTTTGAGCTCCTCCAATTGAGCCCTGACTAGGGTGAGACTAATGCAACATGATAAGGGGTCGATTAGGTCAACGAGATGACTAGGTCCTTGAGAGGAAATGGGCTTGGTCCAATACTTCGTGCATAATTTCTGAGTTGATGCCATTGGGTCATCCCGTATCAATTCTGCTATCTACCATAAAGGATTTCATTCCATTTCTATGTAGTATCAAAATAAAATTTATATTCAAGAGTGTATGGTATATTTTCTAAGAAAAAGATTTCATCTACTTTATAAACATGAGAATTTCCATTTAGTATGTAGGGTTAATTACAACAACTGTCTCTGAGATTTGGGCTAATTACGAGAACTTTTTGTGTGGTTTGAAAATTTATGATTACCTCTCTTGTAGTTTGTTGCCGTTTAACAAATAGGTCTATTGTTAGTTAAATTGAGAGATTTTATTGATGTCATTGTTGAAATTTTGTAAAATTTCAATTTTGCCCTTCAGTCAACTATACCAGGATCTTGACTTTTTTGTTGGACCAAAATACCATTGCACTATTTCTACATGTGCCATCTATGTGTGGGTGATAATTGTAATATAATAAACATAATAGGGGATTAATGTGATAAATTACAATAATACTTAATGCTGCAGTTGTAAATATAAATTAGTATATACTTTTTGATTTAATTCACTAAATTAACAAAGTAATTAATTAATTTGCCAAGTGGCCTGTGGTCCAATAATATAAATCTCACATATAAAGTGGAAAGTTAAGAATTTGAGTCGAAATGACTCCTGACGTGTCCATGTAAAAATTAAATAAAATTAATTAATTAATTGAACACTTTAATTAAATAACTAACAAAACTTAAAAAATAAATGTTTAAAATATATTATTTATTTTTATTGTTCCATCTTGTTCAAGTTTAGGACATTACACACAGACCCCTCATAAAATTTTGACATGACAATTAACCCTTTGCTCATTTAGCTAACTTACATAGTTACATACACCTTTATTACCTTAAGAACCCGCAAGCACCATTTTCATCTGCTTCATAAACCTGAAATTTCCATTTAGTTTTTATTAAAATTTCATTTATATAGCATATTCTAATATTCTTTTTGCAATGTAAATTATTATGTATCAAACATAGATTTCCACACAATTGTTAATGTATTTTGCAATTTGGGTTTTGGGCTTTAAAAATTTCCTAAAAAGAAATTTTTTTACCCAATGTCCTTAGGATAAGATTTTTTTAATTACTTTTGAATACAAAGTCAATGGCACACGACGTGTTTTTTTCTGAAACGAGTATTTTGAATGCTAAAAGATTTTTGTTCAAATTAATTTCGTTACTACGGTATTAATTAATATATTTAACAACAATTTCTTGGGTTATTATTTGATATTTTTATGTTATTTTAAATTTAACTATTAACATGTATTAATTGTCACCTAAAAAGAATGTCTTAAAGTGACAGATCTGTATTTGGCGTTGGTCATCCTAAAACAATAGCATTTGTTTAATTTAGGAACCCGCTCTATTACTGTTTTGAGACATTTTGCAGTGTAGCTCATTAAGTTGGATACATTATACGAAAACCGTATGAGAATTTATCATTTTTAATTATGCTAAGACTATTTATAAGTTACAGAGTGTGACAGTGCAAAACTACATAGTGCAATTTTAATTTAGGGCCTGCTTGGTCTCATTTTCAAAGCTCACTTTCACATTTTTTTATTATTTTAAAATGCAACAAATCATTTTTTTTTTACACATTTTCACTAAACATTATTTTTATTTTCATTTTAAAAACACATTCTCCAATAATTAATATATTTTCTCTCAATAATCTATATATTTTCTATCTTTTTCAATCTACAACTTACTAAAACCAATAAATATAACAATTATTTTTTTAACAATCTATCCAAACATAAACTCATTTTCAACTCATTTCCACTAATTACTTTTCAACATTTTCGAAAATGATGAAAATGAAAATAAAACCAAACAGGCCTGATACGGGATAGCCCAACAGGCCCAATGGGC
>JACGDI010005255.1:0-11867 GCA_014898725.1 Jacaranda copaia | reverse complement strand
AGACACATTCCTTTGAATGGAAGATTTGAAAGTTTTTTAATTTTGCTGGGAGCAGCTGTCTTTTTGATTCTGCTAAAGGGATGTGTTGTAGTCAGATTTCTCTTCAATTTGGTACAAGAGTTGCAAGGTGGTCTGGTATCATCATCTTGAGTAATTTGCTGGAATTTTGGCAGGATGATGAGTTGGTACTTAATCATTTGGGATGGAGTTTGCTGCATTTTCTTTTGTGTTTTGAGGGCAGAAATTTGGTTGAATGCGGGTACTAAAAAAAATGCGGGTAAGGGGCTTTATTTTTTTTTTCTACTTAATAAAATATGAGTAAATTTACTCGCCGTCTAATTACTCATCATTTTTTGGCCCTCCACATGTAACTTGTGAATAATCATTTATATTTTATTTTAATTTTTCTCTAATTTTTGCAACTATTTTGGACGGTGGAACACTTTTTTTTGTTAATGATATCAATAGTATTTAAGTGGTGTTTAAACTTTTAATTCAAAAAATTGTTTACATATAATGAAATTTAAATTTAAACTTCAAAATGTAATATAACTTAAATTTAATATATGTTAAAATATTTAAGTTGTAGTTTTCAACTAAAATATTTAACATGCTTTAAAATATCAATTCAATATAATATTTAAAATTTGTAGACTCTTTTTTAATTTTGATTAGGTAATATTTAAATAATATTATGTAAACTGAAAAAAAAAATTTTTCTTTAAATATAAAAAAAAAAATTATTTTGGGTACTCGTAGATTACCCATTACCCATAGTCATGAGTAATGGGTCCACTATCTCATACTCAATAAAAAATAAGTAATTTTACCTGTCCAATTCATTTGTATCCATTCTTAGATTACTCACCGTTACCCATTTATCAGGTTTTCTATAATCAATTTGTTTTGTTGGGGCGGAGAGTCGAACCCGCATAGTCTTGGAGGCTGCAGTCTTTGCTGTTTAATGGGCCCGTAATCTAGCTGCTTGGAGGGTCAATTGTCGCTCACAGATTGCTAAAAAATGAACTTGGACATTTTGGGGCAAATTTGGGGGCTTAGTTGCTTTGCAAAATATTGTTTCAAAGGAGAATTGTTAGTGCATAATTGGTCTCTTCTACAAACATCGTGGCATTTGGATTTTTCAATTTTCATTTTGGATAGTTGTAAGAGAAGTAAGTACTTTTTTATTTATTTTCGTGCTAACATTATGTTCTTATAATTTTTTCTTGTTTATTAAGATATCATCAGTCTTTATTTATTCAAAAAAAAAAGTTTTTCTTACAGCTACTCCCACATCGAAAACTGATTTTGAACAAAAATAAAAATGACGAAATGTTTATAACCACACAAATCTCACAATATGAAAACCCTAAACTTCAAAATCATAAAAATAATTTCAAGATCTCTAAAAATATAATAAGCAATTCATACAATGTTTCTTCGGAGCACAGCATTGGTGAGAGTCCCACTGAGATTGAGACCCTCAAACCTTTTTGTCCCACTCATTGGCATTCACAATGATGCCACCTCTCTTACCCATCCACCTAGCCACCAATGGCATTGTAATTCATACACCCCATTCCTTCCACCTCATCTTCGCCACCATCCTCTGAGCTGTTGTCATCTTCCCTTGGATTTAGAATCATATGTCTCCATAAATTTAGAACCCATTACACTTAAATCTTCTTTATAACACAACAAAGTTAACAAATTCTCTCATATGGAAAGGAAAGGACCCCGGTGAGCATCCAAAGCCGCCAATCCACCGCCTTTGAAACGCTCCCTCCTCCCACATCGTCCAACACCCAGAGAACAACTATTCCACTACCCTCTCGAGAACGCTAAAAAATTCAAAGCCCTGACATAGAAAGAACCACTAGATTTGATGCTTGTACCTCTTGTGGTATTTATTAACTTGGGTTTAATTTTATTAAGATGCTAGGTTGGGAATGCATTTGCACATAGAGTACTATTACATACCACATCACTTTTTGGGGCTCATTTAGCAGCTTTATTAGGACATCAGTAAGCTTGGTTGCCCTACGAAAGATGCTCTATGTGTATCACCATTACTACCCAAGTAATCTACTATTCTCATGCTTTTGATATTTTTTCTTATGAATTTTCAAGTACCTTTGTCATTAGTTAATTTTAGAAACCGACTAGGTTGTCGCTAAGCTGATGGCAATTAATTATATAGAGCCTAACTACTTGATTCATTTGATTATGTATTTATATTTGCTCTTTGCATTGTGCTAATGTGTTTGTTGTAGTGAATGTCCTGTTGTTTAATAATGCATGTAAATTTTTTTTATGTTTGGAATGCTTGAACAATCAAAAGATGTTTAGTTGAGCTCTTAACTAATTTTTAATTGCAAATTTTCAGATTTTAAAAGTGGCTTTTCCATGGATGTGACATCCCATCCAAGCCATCAATGAGAAGATTGTCAAACTCAACTAAGGTGACTTAGAGTTGAGGTTAAGCACTAGCTTTTTTTTCTTTTGTACGTCTTACTTAAATTAATGTTACTATGTATATCTATCTAACTCCTTGATCTTCTTTCTTGCCTTCCACATGTGTCCTACAAGTGATGGTGTTGTATTTAGTGGTGGTGGATTTGGTGGAGATGATGTAACATCAGGTCCTAGTAGTCCTGATCTCCAGTGTGATACGGGGTAGTTCCTCAACTCCAGATCTTAACACCTAGTAGTTGATTAATTATAATTTAATGTAATTTTCCATTGTAGACCTAAGCAATATCAGTTGATTGGAATGATTAGAGGAACACATGAACAATTGTTAAAAGAGAAGGAGTTGCTCGCGCAAACTTGTAAGGAGTTTAGATCATTTTTGGGTTCTACGTTGTTGGTGAATTTGGTTGTTGAGAAGTTACCTTGCATGGAGATAAACATAAGCCATGAAACCATTGTGGAAAAATACAACAAATGCATGGATCCTTACCGTTATAGTCATGACACATCTACCGCAATGGCAATGTAGGAATTAGTGGCATTTGGATGGGCACTGCTGGAGAAATGTTTTGATGTTATGATTCTTGATGAATTTGAATCTATTTAGTTCACGTGGAAAGATCAATTAAGTATTGTTTGTGTAGTTTTTAAATGTTTTTAATGAGTCAAATGTCTAATTATTTTATGGTAAATAGGAATCGACACATTGAAAATTATACTTACTTGCAACAATAGTTGCATGAATTTGAAGCACTTATAGAAGGATTGAGTTGCTAAGGTGATATTATTTGTAATTTTGTTTTTTTTATTCTTTTACTTATTATCTTCAAAATTTGATTTATGTAATTTTATTTCCATGAGCAGATATAGTTATAGGATATGGGAAAACTACTGGAATGCCAGTGTAATTGCATAACTTTGTGGGTAAGTGGAGGGCATATTGAATTCAGTATTGATTGGCAACGAGAACTATATATTAAGCATGCTGTGATCATTGTTGGTATGTCTTAAGTCATATTTATTTTTGGTCATTGCATGAGAAATTAATAGCCAACTAGTAGGTCTTTAGTCTTTGTGATTTATCCTTTCTAGCTTTCACCCGCTCATACCATTATTAGGCAAGAGAAAGGCTTTAACTTGAAGATCTAAACAATCTGCAAGCGCCCCAAGGGTGAGGAAGCTTGATTTAGTTGAGATTCTGTAAAATATTAGAAATAGATAAAAAAAAAAAAATGCATGGAAAGAACAAGAAAGGCTTAATTGTTGTTGTTGGCTGAATTATTATGTTGGTGGTGAGAATTTTTTTTGACTTTCAATGACTTTGAGCAGTTGTAGGGTCTTTTTTGGGAAGTGGATAGCTTTTGAAGACTATATTTTGCTTTTTGTTTTGTTTCCGACAACTATGCTGTGGAAAATAATATAGTATTGGCATTTGTTGAAAATATATGCATTTAAATATTGGGATTTTGCTAATTTGAGGATTTTGATAGTTGTATGAGCAACTTTTCTTTCTATTGCTATGAAATTTGTTTTCATTTATTACAATTTTTTCTATATGCTTTTTGGTTGTTTATTTATTCATTTTTTTGGTGGGTCACATTAGATGCAACTACACAATTTGATATTTTCTTCATAGTGTTCAGGCGGTGGACCGACTTGGCGGATCCATTAGATGGTTTTTTCTTGTATTGGTTGACTATTGGTTGAGTAAGACTTGTAGTGGTTTTAATAGGATTGATAAACAACTCCAAATTGATGTTGTACTCTTTAGCTTTTTGACTTTTTTGGAGTTTGTTGTTGCTACTATTTTTGTTTAGATTTTCAGTACTTTTGATGTGTTGTTTAGTTTATGTTAACGATTTTTTGATAGCCTATGTGGTGTTAAATCTTTGCTCTTTTTGTTTCTTTGTTTTCTAGTCGGAGCAAAAGAATTTTTTGGTTTGTTTTTGTTGTAGAGCAAATTTTTGGTTAATTATTGTTGTAATTTTCTCCTTTGTTCTTTTGTTTCCAAATTTGGAGCAAATTTATTTTGGTTAAATGAAAGAAATTAGCATATTATTCACAAACCTTTTATAATATTAAAAGGAAATCAAACATAGTATTAGTAACTTGAGCAACATTTCCATACATCAAAATATTAAAAAAAATTATATAAAAATTTTGCATAAAAGCAGAGAGTTTGCCTTAAATTTGACTCTACTTTTTCACTAACAATACAATCAAATTCATGAACAATACAACACAAATAAATTAAGAAATATGAATATAATTTCCTTTCTCCTTAATCGATTGAGCCCTAGAAATCTTCGCATCATTTAAGCAATTTTACTACACTCTCCAAACTCAGATTCATCATTCAAATCTACTACATTCCCATATGGATATGTGACAACAAGCTCTTCAGGGAACCAAGCGGCATTTTTCAACCTTCATCCATTTATAGAATTCACACACATTGAAATGGCAACAATAGTACAACTTGCCTTTTGAGGGTTTCTTTTCATTTTCAATAACACTTTTCTTGCATTCACACAGAGGAGTTGATGGATACCTGATGTCCAAACCAAGCTTTAAACATCTTCTTGGGTTGGGGGTGTTGGAAGAAAATATCTTGGATAAAATTGTTGCCTGATACTCTTTTCTTTAAACTTAGATAAAATGGATGCTTGGCAATGGAGGTAGGTCTCTATTTCACACATAACTGAAGGGTAAAATAGTCATTATATATGTTAAAAAGCAGTCCAAATGTAAGAAAAACTTGCATTGAAAAAACTTGCACCTTCAGTGCATTTGAAACGCGCTACAGAGGAGGGGAGAGATCTTCCTATTTTTAAGCAATAGAGGGGAGTAACATGATATTTTCAAATTGTTAGGTTTTGTTTCGCCAATTAGAAGCTTTCAGGGGGTACGGTATGTTTTGTCCTTTCTTAATTATTGTAGAGAGGGACTATGAATTAAAAGCACGTAATGCAAACTGTTAATAACATTAGTCGTAGTTAGGCAGATAGCTTTAGACAGCTTTTTATAGATGTTGCCAAAGCATAGGAAGTAAGAAAAACACCTAATAGATTCAGCAAGTTATAGTGGCAAAAACTTTAGTACTATACCAAGGAAACCATCTTCTAAAAACATCAAACAACTATACAAAGGTAGCCATCTTTGGCTAGATGATGCCGATAGCAGTCCTTTAACCAGAAAATAACAAGCAAAGGCGGCCAAGAGATCGCATACTTTTCAGAGGCTTCCTAGCTAAACCTGATACCTTCTTTATTCCACCTGTGGATTAAATGTCAAATCCACCCAGTAAGAAAGCTTCATTAAATAGGTCAAGAACCATTTCTATATGGAAATATACCAACCAAAAACAATTAAGGGGCAAAACATGTACTATACATGAGAATTGATGTTTACATTTTAAAAGAAATGGCCTAGTAACATTGTGAACCTTCATTAGCATATTTAAAGTGCTGAATCAATAGAGTTTTAGTTCTCCTCTTATTCCACTCTTTTTAATGATTTTAAAAATAATATAGCTTTTTTCGTTCTTTCATTCTTTTTTAATTAAACTGCTTCCAAATATCAACCAAGAAAAGGTGATGAGCATAATAGTCAACCTGCATTCTCGATGCAAGCAGACATAAACTTAACAACAACAATTTTCTATGTCTTTTGTCAACTAATTTCACCGAATGCAGTATACGTTCTTGGAGATGCATGTTCTCAAAGGCTTGAGTTAACTAGATTTTTGCTTCTTGCATAATTTAGGTTGAACAGCATGCTAATCTTTGGTGTTTCTACTTGTTAAATTTGAAAAGGCAAATATTCCCCATGATTTTGAAAATATTCTAATTCAGTGCAAACAAAATAAACCCAATAGGATGGAAACCCTTTCCCAGCTTCCGAAACTGAATCGATTCAACCCCATTTCCCCTTTCTTTCCTTTTTTTTAAATTATTTTTTTCATTTAAAAATTAGAACTTGGATATGATATTAGAATTTGAAATTTGGGTGATGTCTCCACATTTAGAATTTAAAATATATTAATATAGATAGAAATTTGGATGTAATTTATATAACTATCAATTATAAATTATGATATATCTATAAATTCAAACTTACCAAGTAGAAGTTAAAACTTAAATATAAATTACTAAATTAGGATTTAGGACATATTTGTATATTAGGAGGAGAAATTATGTAAAATAACAAAAAATAAATTTCAGTTTAGACACAAAACAATCTTTCTTTTTATAATTATAATGATCTAGATAAAATGTTATTGGCCAACAAATGCAATGTACTGCTGCCACCCAACCGAAAACCCATTGAAAATCAAAAGATTGGAAAGGGAGGGAAGGCTAGAAGAGTTTCTATCCTGTTGGGTTTATTTTGTTTGGACTAAATTGGAATATTTTCAAAATCATGGGGAAGATTTGTTTTTTTAGATTTAACAATTAGAAACACCAAAGATTAGCATGCTGTTCAGCCTAAATTATGCGGGAAGCAAAAATCTAGTGAACTTAAGCCTTTGAGAACATGCATCTCCATGAACGTATACTACGTTTGGTGAAATTTAGAGGGAAGGCATTTGTCTTGCAGTTAGTTGCTACAAGACACAGAAAATTACTGTTGTTGAGTTTATGTTTGCATGCATCGAGAATGCTTGTTGATTATTATGCTTACTGTCTGTTCTTGATTGACCTTTGGAAATTGTTTAGTTTAAAAACAATGAAAAAAATGGAAAAATGTCTGATTTTTAAAATCATTAAAAGAGAGTGGAATAAAAGGACAACTAAAACTCTATTGATTTTTTAAGTGAAAGAGAAGAATACGACTAATAATTTTATTAAAGATAAATTTCAAAATTAAATATAATTTGAAATAAAAAAAAATTTGCTTAATTGCAAATTAAATTATAAATTACAAGTGTTTTAATTATGAGTTGGGCTTTCCTTCAAAAAAAAAATTAAAAAAACACCAACCTTTCTTATGAAAAAATAAAAATAAATTAATAATAATAAATTTTTAAAAAATAAAAGAAAAATGTCTAGAGCGCCGTTGCGCCATCGGATGCTGTTTTGGACGCCAACCCGTGGGTGCCGTGGCTCCCCTGTCTAGTTATAGGTGTGAATCAACTTAGAAAAACAAAACACACACAGACACATCTATCTATCCATCTATATATGCAGCTAAACACAAAAAAGAAACGAACAGAGTGATTCATCACGACAAATACAATCATCTTATAATGCAAATAGAAATCCAAAAAATATGTTGCAATTTACTGATTGAGACTAATACAGAAGCAACGAAAAGAGCAATCAGCCAATCGCCTTAAGCTTCGTCTGAGAAAACAAAAAGGCAAAAGAGGGCAAAAAAGATGAAAAGTAATTCTTTAATGTCAGTCAGCTTAGCAGTAAGGTAAACTCTCAACAGAGCATCAAACTCAGTTCCATCACGTAAGATTCAAATAAAACTAAAATAGTGAAAACTGTAAATATGGCTGCATATCCATCATACAGTAGGAACAACTTGATTGAAATCACATTATCACCATCAAACCACAAAACAAACATCAGATTCAGATTCAAAAATTAAATCAATGACAATTGAGATCTCTGCAAAAGCAAAACAACAAGGTCAGCAAATCACCTTGAGCTTTAGCTCATGGACTTGAGACAAAAACGCAAACACTGTCAGCTGCTGACCACGCAACGACTCTTCATCAACACTTGCCTCTGCGATCGATGATCCTCCACTCGATTTCGAAGTGAAGAATCCAGAACTGTCAAAGCTTTCAGAACGGCAGCTATTATTGCTCCTTTTTCTGCAAAAGAAAATTAAATAAATAAAACAGAAACCCAGTAGTTAATTTCTAAGGTAGACAGCTAAACAAATTATGAGAAGTCAATTTACAGTGGATTTATTTAATTTAATAGAGAATTAGTGCCAACGGCATATACCATAGTCTTTAGTAAAATAAATTATTTGTAGAAGAAAAAGTATTTCTACCTATGATGGATTCTTCTTTTGTTGCCTATGGGTAGTAGTTTAGTTGACAATCGAAAAGATTATTTTAAAAATTATATTTCTTCTCTCTACTTATTTGAAACATTATATTTAAAAAAAATTAATATTATAACGTGTGCCTTAAAAAAAAATTTTTTTGTTTTAGTTTGTACAATTATAGCATTAAAAAAATAATTAATCATCATTTACGTAATATAATTTTACAATGCGTTGGCTTTTGAAAAAATATTATTCCATTATCAAAATTCTCACTATAAAAAATTGTAATAAAGGCAAAGGTTTCTATAGAAATTTGTTTTATTAATTTTAAATTTCATTTAAATAGTTAATTGAATTTGAAATTATAATTGAACGGGGTACTTATTAAATAATGAGTTGTTTGCTTGGACAACTTTGACTGGGCTCTCTCCCAACTATGATTTAAAATATATAAAAAATTCATCTAACTTTTTTTTAAAATTTATCTTCTCGTTTGCTATATATAAGTAATATTTATAGTTTGAAAACCTATATTATTACAATTATTTTTCTTTGACTAGTTGTACCGTATGACAATATGTTTGCTGTCAACTAATGTATTTTCCTTTAACATATTAACGTATTTTACTTTTTAATTTAAAAATGAGTAATATATTTTATAGTTAAAGAATATATCTTTTATCTTAAAGAATTGGAATAAAATGCATATTAGTAAATATATGTTCTATATGTATATGTAGAGTTAATAAATATTCTTACAATCAAATAAAGTGAACAAATGATTAAGTTAATTGGTCTTTTTTAATTTAAAAAATGCAAAATATTGAATTTAGTATTATTTATCATTTTAAAAAAAATACAAAGGAGTATTTTTCATATATATATATATATGTGTGTGTGTGTGTGTGTGTGTGTGTGTGTGTGTGTGTGTGTACACTTGAGTAATATGTTTCTTTTAGAAAACATAAACAGGTGAAAACCATTAATTTTATAATTGCAAGTTTTGATGGAATGACCCAGCATTTGAGTTTTACAAAGTTTTTCACTTTCTAATAAAATTGTTTTTACTATTAATAATTCATTGAGATGGATTTAATAGATGGATAATTTTCAAATCCAAAATTATGAAACTTCTCTATGAAATATACAGAATGAAACTCAAAATTAATTAACCCAAGAGACATAATTATGGGCAATTTTTTTCAAACAAATCCCATTAATCTAAACATTCGTTGATCGAAAATTAAAAAACAATGAAAGTAGTTTAAATAATCCAACAAATTCGCATGTATACAATAGGGCACATAATGTTTCCCAAGCCTTGTCATGCAAATTAAATCAGACAAAATCCATATTTTAAAATAAGCATTGCCAAAATTAAGATGGAGATATCAACTTTATCATGATATCTTGATTCAAACGGCTATAAAACTATCACCAATACTTTAATTTTTCGAGTTGATCCAACTAGCATCCGGGGAAACCAAGCTTTTGACAAAGTTCCAAGTCTGACAACCATATGTATTTTCCACTCTAAACGGATACATTTTCCCTGTCATAATATTGTAAGCAATGAAAATCTCATCAATTCCTGAGACAACAAAGGCCAACACTTCCTTGTATTTTAACCAGCCAACAGGCGACACACCGAAAATGCCCTTAGATGTACCTCTCAACAAGCTCCTAAGGACACTCTCTTGACCTTGCAAAAAGCTCCTAAGCAAACTCGTTTGACCGTGAAAATCAATCACACACAACTTCATCCATTTATGATCTTCCTCCACAAGCAGCCATATCTCATAAAAGAGCATCCTTCTGCAATCCACGCTTACCAAAGTAAGCTTATCCTCCATCACTAGAAATAGTTTTCCTTTCACAGCTGATGGGAAAGGGATTTTAGAAAAAGTCTCATTTTCCAAATTCAATGACATAAGACACGAGGAATCAAGATTCTGCCAATAAATAAAGCCACCAGCAGAATATGCCTCCAATGGAAACCATGTTGGGTCTTGAAACCTATGAAGATATCTCCAGTGCCCGTGCTTATTAGGCCCCAATGTGAGGATTTCGAAAAGAATGGAATTTTTGTCTGTAAAACTATAGGTTTTCACCACTTTATATTCCCCTGAAGAGGCCACATATCCGATATAACATGTTGTGGACATCCTGTTGACAGTAACACTCGAGGGAGGAAGGATCAAGGCTTGCTGTGTTATGGGATTCTGCAACCAAAAGTCATAGCCCAGGCGAGGTGTGGTGCGAATTCGAGCCAAAATTAATCCGTTGCATGTTGAACAAATATATTCACTAAAATCAAAATCGAACTTATGAATAGTCACCACGATCTCTCTGCCATTAGGATTTGTCGCTTCGACAAACTTAAAGCCTCTCCAGCGAAAATCATAGCTGAAGATGAAGCCGTGACTGGAGTTCTTGAGATGGGAGTTGATGAAATTGAAGTCGTGAAGGATGGTATTGCGCCAATTGGTGCAAACGTTTCTCATCACATTATAAACAAGCTCCGCAGGTAGTTTCTGGAGGATGATGCGTATGATATCCTCAGGTAGGTAACGCCTTATTGTCTTCTTCCTTTTCCTGCTGCTATGGTAACAGGATACTGTTTTGCGTTTGGACCTCCGCTGACCAAGCTACAATAATAGTTCAGTGGATGCAAAAGAAGTCAAAAGCTCAAAATCCTAAAAGCATGATACATTACACAAGAAAGCAAATAACTCAACCTTTTCATTATATTCTTTTTATGTCTATAATGTAACTAGCATAGTCCAACACGTTGAAAACAAAAGCAGATGCATGAAAATCCTATATAGCAAATTCAAAGGAAGAAAAAGAATAGAAAGCATGAAGAATAGTCTCTTGACTGTAACAACCAGCTATCAAGCAACATACATGATTATGATTCTTCTCTTTTGGAAAAAATAAAAAGTGTAAATTCTCACAAAATACAAAACCAAAATGTTACCAATTTTGACCAAAAACAAAAGGAGAAACAGAAAATAAAAAACCATTGGTTACAAAGAGGAGAAGAAAACTGATGCAGCATACCTCATGCTGAATCAGATCCATTTAATGACGAAGAAAACTCTGACCATCCACTGGAGAAAACTGACTCTGACCGCCTTGGATATCAAGCTTTTCTTGTGCCCAGTTACAAGGGAAGTTCAATGCAATACAACAGCGCAAACATGAGAACAAAAACTGAGACAACAGGGAAAATTTTATGTAAAAAGGACCTCACCATACTCTTAGTCTGACAACTAAAAGCCAACAATCAGAATTTCAATTTTATTTCTTTTATTGATTAACTAAAATGTTTTAAGAGCTTAGTGCATGAAGGAATAGTTAAAGATCCACACTGGAATAGAATT
>JACGDI010005254.1:45794-73278 GCA_014898725.1 Jacaranda copaia | reverse complement strand
AAATAACAGTTTTAGGAGAGTTCAATGGTTTATAATTTAATGGTATCAGTTTCCCTTATTATGTGAAAGTTTTGAATTCAAATTCGAATAGATTCCTTTATGCATTTTATACGTGTATTTGACTGTGGAGTTTGTGCTTTTATTTATTTGATTTAATAATTAAATTCTATTGATTTATTGTAAGAATAATCCTCTTAATTTGATATTTGAATTTTATTAACTTGTTGTAAGAATAATATTTATATTTATAATATTCTCAAAAACAAAAAGAAAAAGTCTTACGTGGCTTTACCATACATATACAGAATGGCTTTGGGGCTTGTTTGTTTTCATTTTCAAATCTCCTTTTATATTTTTTACTATTTGAAAATTAAAATACATAACTTTTACACATTTTCACCCAACATATTTTTATTTTTATTTTTCATTTTCAAAACACATTCTCTAATAATTTATATATTTTCTCCCAATAACTTATATATATATATATATTATTTACTATCATTATTTCTATTTCTCTCCAACTACAACCTAGTAAATTCAACATAATACTTATTTTTCCAACAATCTATTATAATACAAACTCATTTTTATTAATTATTTTTTTAAATTTTAAAAATAATGAAAATAGAAAATGAGAATGAAAATAAAACCAAGCGGGCTTGAGATCCATCCTCGATCACTTCTGGAGATTATCTCTAATTTATTCTCTCACACTAGTAAGATTCCTCGTTCATCTTTAATATTAATAAACATCAATCCTTTTGATTTGTTTCCAAATGATATGCGTAAAATATTTTTTTATTTTTATCTTCGATATTCATAAGTACAACTTATGCATTGACTGTTGCTGATTATTTAATCAATTGACATTAATTTTATATTTATTTGTCTGAGACTTAAGGTTTGAATCAAAATGAACCTACAGTGCATGTGAAAAAAATATGCACCAACTATCATATAAAAATACAACACACCGATTCTATACCTTACTATTATATATTTACCTATTTTATATTATAAAATTTTTAGCTGATGTTGAAATGAGTAATCTAGCATTTGTCGCTTTAATTAATTAATTCCATGCAAATTCACGATTGAATTTTCTTGGTAAAATACGACATTTTCTTGGTAAAATACGACATTTTCTTGGTAATTGTGTGTGATTTGATGGACCTAAGATTCCAAACATTTTTAAAGTAGTCATTCATATCACCAGAAGAAAAGCAAAACGTGAAAGCAACTGATAAAACGTGAATGGTCAGCAGTGCCACAAAAACACAACTTATCCCTTGTGCCCTTTCACACCAACCTATATAAATAAATAAATAAATGTTTTCCTTTCCAGTAATCTGCAATTATTGATCATCAATTGATTTGTTGTGGGACGCCACTGCTACTATGCAATATAAGAAACATTACACGGTCTGTTTGGTTTTATTTCCCTGGTTTATTTTCATTTCTACTCAGGTATAAAAAAAATAATTTTTTTTCCTTTTTTCTTATTTTTATTCAAAATATTCTTATTTTATTTTCAAACTCTTAAATAAACTTATCATATCATTTTATTATTATATTAATCAAATTCAAATTTAATTTGACGTAAAATACCCACTGTTATTATAAAATAATTAAATATACATATATTTTTTAAGAAATAAATTTTTTTAAACATAAAAAAATCATCTTTTTAACTCTATACCTAATCTAATAATTATTTTTCAATTATTTAATTCAAACACATTTCTATTTCTATTTTAAAATTATAACTATCTTTTCATCTTTTAAAAATAACTAAAAAAGAAAATAGGTCTTAAAAATAAAATCAAACGGGCTATTATAAACTTTTTGGAAATTTTGTTATCAAATATGGACTTTTAGAAAGTTCATATGCAAAAGAGATATTTTGGTGGATAGTCAAATGCGTTCCAAAATAATCAACATTTAAAGAATCATCTTTGGGGGTATTGCAAATATACCTAATTTTTGAAATCCTTAAACATATTAGTTAGATATTATAATTATTAAAAATTTTAGCGGATTCGGTCCACCAAATGTAATAATCAAGTTCTAACATATTTTTTCAATCTATGAAATTTAAAATTTGAGTTGAAATTTGATTCAATCAGTAAAAATAACCTACAATATAAGCAAAAAGATTAAGCTGCTTGAGCGATCAAGTAATATTTAATTTCATTAATGCTCATTTAATTTTAATTTCAACAATTAAATCAATTCAAATAAATTTAAATGATGATGCCAAAAATAAACTTAATGTGCAAATTAAAAGCCAAAAATGCTTCTTATATATGAAACCCATCCATGCTGTAAAAGAGACAGTTTGTTCAGTTTGAAGAACCTAGTACAATTTTACAAGCATGTCTAAATGACAGTTCGTTCTGATTTTTTTATTTTATTTTAAATGGGTGTTCATTTTATACATCACATTAAAATATGTATTTGCTATTTCTATCTGTGTATTCATTCCCATAAATTTACATACATGTTATAAAATGTTATTCACATATATATATATATATATATATATGTGTGTGTGTGTGTGTGTGTGTGTTTTGATCAACCATATATATATATATATATATCTGTGTTATAAAATATAACATGACGCAACATAAATAATAAATGGAATCTCTTCATTAGTAGAAATATTTATTGATATGAGATTGTGATATATTTAAGTGTGGCAAAGATTATTGTCATGGTTTCCTAATGATATAATTAAATTGCGTATAATAAATGTTATGACATTTCTTTTTTGCATCAATATAGACAATTTATTTTGTAGTGAAACAAAAGTTCATAAATAAATGTATTCGTAATTCACTCAAAACAAAACTTGTAAACAAATTTGATCGATATACTCAACCATGCAGGTTGTTTTGTAATTTATTTATCCATATACTATCCTAAATTTGCATAGACAAAATAAAATTATCATACTATATCAACAATATTTTTTAATTAAATCTAAAGAATAATGATGGGCCACCAAATTAAAAAAGAAAACCATCAAACTTTATTATCCATTATTAATTCCTTTATATCAATTTATTCATCCTCGTAAATATATATATATATATATATATGTGATGTACATGTGCATCAAACTCAATGTGACATAATGATTATTGAAGTCCGCTTGAGAATGAAATTAATTAAATTCATTAGGAATTAGGACCACTTAAAAAGATATAAAATACCTTATAATATTATATTTTCTTGTATCTTTATATATATACACACACACACCCTGTTCTTATTCATTTTAACTCGTTCAAAATCGTCATAAAATCGAGACTTTCGTGTTGGATCTAGCATCTATCCATTCAAGTTTACTATTGCATTAACAACGATGGTTCACCTCACACTTAACTAACATTAATTACTATCTTCCAAGGTCACGTTTGGTTCTAGAAATTATTTAGTATTATAAATTTTAATAGCACATAATATTAAGTTTGATCAGAAGGATTTAAGTGTCGGGCCCGATGATAATAATGAACAGTTTGATATTGTTCATGAAATTAAAATTTATTTAGATTGAATGTCTTCATACGCAATTGCAAATTTCACCTTAACATTAAATATAAAATTGCTAATTAAGTACCCTCTGCATTTGATAAAAAAATGATAAAGAAAGCCCCGGTAATGTCACACGTTTGGAAGTATCAATATTTGGGGACAATTTTATAATTTTTGTCAAGAGTCTTTCGTATCAAATAATTAATTAAGATTATAGTATCTCTGTGTATCAAAATGAAATACAAATTTCACAATCAAACAAGAATATGAGATTATTAATTTTAATTGGATGCCCATTTTTTTATTAGTCATTATTAATTAAATTTTGATATCAAATGCCATATTTTTTTATTAGTCATTATTAATTAAAATTTGATATCAAATGCCATATAAATTGCAAACCCCCCGCCAACTTAGAACAACGTGCATTTACGTATACAAAAATAAAAAATAAAACATCCTTTTTCAGTACCATATAAAAATAATATTTCATATTTAAATTTATATATTGAACAAAGATGGACCACCTATAAAGAAAGCAAAAAGTCGTCAAACTTTACCATTCATTATTAATTCCTCAAATAGTCTCACATATGTGAAACACATGCATATTATTTAATTTCATTTCTTCCTTTATCTTTGGCCTACTTTTTCTTTATCACATGACAAATGTTATGCCAACTATAATCACTTTACTTGTACCTAATTGGCTACCTTCTCAAGAGATAGGGATGGGCATGCATATGAGATATTTATCTAGATCCAATCCTTTATTTTTTTTTCATATTATATGTTTTATTTTGTTATATGAATATATATCAAGTACATCAATTTTTTTTTATAAATATATTTAACACATATCCATCAAATTAAAACAAAAAATATAACATAAAATAAAATAAAAAATAAAAAATACTATCTGCTGATCAAATTTGCTTCTCTAAATTGAATCATTACAAGATTTTAGTAAATAAACTTGTCCATTAAAACTTATAAAGTCCATCCACTTTCCTTTCCAGTTTCCACTTTCTTACACAGTTTCCCTTGTTCTCTGCCCAAACTTGGCTAAGTAACTCGATATTTTGTCTGCAATTTTACACACAAAAAACTAACCAATATGTCTTTCCAACTCAACATGCTTACAACCTTAAGCTCAAGCTTCGACGAACAACAATGGGTCAAACAAATTCGCCAAACTCTAGACGAAGAGCTGGAGGAAGAAATTGAAATCCCAGTCTCAATCTTCGGTGTTCCCAAAACATTAATGCTCAGCAGCCCAGATTCTTACATCCCGCAACAAGTTGCCATCGGCCCGTATCACCATTTGCGGCCCGAACTCTACGACATGGAGAGGTACAAAGTTGCTGCGGCTAAAAGAAATCAGAAAGAGCTCGAAAACGCTAAGCTTCAAGACGTGGTTGATGATCTGATGAAATTCGAGCTTCGGGTTCGGGCGAACTATCACAGGCCCCTGAGTTTCGGCTGCGAAGCCTTGGCTTGGATGATGGTTGTTGATGGTTCTTTCTTGTTCGAGTTTTTCCAAGTTTGTGGCGTCAAAGAAGGTAAGGTTCTAACCAAAGTCCCATCACGATTGGCTCATTTGATCGGTTTATCAGGTAATAAGACTGCCCATAACGCCATTCTTAGAGATATTGTGATGCTTGAGAATCAAATCCCATTGTTTGTGATGAGAATGCTTTTGGAGTTTCGGTTTTCATCTCTGGAATTGGCTGATAAAGTGCTGTTTGATATGTTGGTTGGGATTAGTAAGGAGGTCTCCCCATTCAAGATGGTGGAGGGCTCCAAGAAAAATATTGAAGTAAAAAAGTGTGCTCATATACTGGACTTTTTGTACCATTTTATAGTGCCTAAAGTTGAGATACCATCTCATGAAACAATTGAAATTCATGATGATGGTGAAGAACAAGGTGAAGAGAAGAAGAAGGAAGGTGATGAAAAACACAATTGTTTTTCAACGCCGAGTTTCTTGAGGCAGTTTATCGATCAGGTCTGGCAAATCCTATCTAACTTAATGGACGGGCCCGTGGAATGGATCAAGAGCGTAATCTTTTCCAAACCTATTAAAGTGGTAGTGAAGTTGCCATGGACAATCCTTACCAAAATCCCTATTGTAAAAATGTTGAAAGAGCCTATTGAACATATGTTTAGCGCCTTCCAACAGGATAAGGAGAAGAAAGATGACGACAAAGAGTTGGGCTCGGGCTCAGCTGGTAACAACATGAACAAATCTCCATTGTTTGATGAAATCACAATCCCTTCAGTCACTCAGCTCGTTGAAGTTGGGGTACAGTTTGTGCCTAGTAATGAAGGCATCAATAGCATCAACTTCGACCAAAAAACGTTAATCTTTTGCATGCCTGTCATCGAATTGGACATAAATTCAGAGGTTGTCTTGAGAAACTTGGTTGCATATGAGGCTTGCAGTGCATCGGGACCGTTGGTTTTAACGCGATACACAGAGATGATGAATGGGATTATCGACTCGGATTTGGATGCCAAGATTCTTTGTCAAAGAGGGATTATCATCAACCATTTGAAGAGTGAAAAAGAGGTGGCTGAGTTATGGAATGGGATGAGTAAGTCCATTAAATTGACAAAGGTGCCCTCGTTGGATAAGGTGATTGGAGATGTGAACAAGTATTACAATGGAAGATGGAAGGTTAAATTTGGGAAATTCATGAAGGAATATGTGTTTGGTTCTTGGAGGATTCTCACATTTCTTGCTGCTATTATGATGTTGTGCCTGATGACTTTACAAGCATTTTGCCAGGTTTACAGCTGTAGTCGCATTTTGCCTATCAAAGCCCTTGAGCCCAAGAATCACTAGAGAGTCCTAGCAACCCACAAAAAGCTCTCTTTTCTTTTCTTTCTTTCTTTCTTTCTTTTTTTTGCCCTTCTTGTTTTGGTTGCTTCAACCTGTACAGAATGAATTTAAAGGCAATGTTTAAATATGACTTTAAATTTTGGAAGAATGATTTGGGAGAATATGTTTTGATAAGTGAGATAGGATAGTGTGTTGATATCATAATGTTATGTTTGGTTTTATCTAGATAAATTCTAATATCGATTGAGATCTTTTATTTTAATAAGGTTGTTTAATTAGTGGTACCATATTTTGAAATATTGTTGTCTTTTCATATAATAAATTATTTGATTAGTGGCATTATATCAAATTTTCTCATTATTATGTATTGTAACTACAGTAACATTTGTATTAGAGTAATATTAGGAAAATACAAATATAAATAATTTATTGGCATGACGTTTTTGAAACAATAAAAACTTTTTGATAATTTAAAAAAAAAATAAATTTACAAAAATATTGTGGGAGAGAATCATTGACACTCAATAATTATATTTGTCAATGAATAATTAACAAATTAGTAGTCAAATAATGAATAATTGTGTTACCTTTATTTTGAATCATTCAAAATGATTTCAAGGGTATTTGGATGAGTTTATAAGCTTTTCAAAACATTTTATAAAATATTTGAAAACTCATAAGATGTTCAAAAGTATTTGACAAAATTTTTTGAAAAAGAGTTTTAGAAGCCTACAAACTCTTTTAAAAAAAGTAAGGAGTTTCTACCTTATTTTTTTAGATTTTAATAAGATCTTTTAATTTTAATTCTTTTAATTATAAAATCAGAATTACTGACATCCTATAAGCTTTAAAATCTTATTTTATTTAAATACTTTAAAATTTTATTTTTAAAAAAAATTCAACATCTTGTAAGTTTCAAAAATATTTTAAAAGATGTAGTAACTTCTAAAATCTCTTAAATAAATTTAGCCAAACATCGTCTTAATTGGTAGATTAAATAATTTGATTCTTGAGACGAATCTTGACCAAGCATGATTAAGCTGGTCTAATTCGAGAATAGAGACCTAATTAAAATCAAACTTTTTTGTAAAAGTTTTTAATGTGAATAAGTCATTTTCGATATCATCCTTGACTATATATGTGTATTTCCTTTATGTAACTTTTGTTGCCTCCAAAATAACAAGTATATTCTATAATATCTTAATAAAACACAACATAAAATATTAATTTAAATTATTCTAAAATTTGGAGTTCGATGACTCCTAAAAATAACTCATAGAATTGGCCAAGAAGAACACCCAGAAAAATTTCAGAATGAAGGCAAATTTCCCAATTTTTTCTTCAAAATACTCAAATTTTATTTTCAAAAAATCCCTCACAATTCACCCAAAAAATCCTATACCATAAAAATCATACATACCTTCTCATTTTCTTACCGTACCTATTACATTACTCATTCATTTATCATTCTTTCACTTCACTCATCCATATATATATAAAAATATTAAAATTTTAAAGTTAAAAAATTCTAAAACTTATGCTTACAAATTTAATTAAACTAATTATCAAAAAAATAAATTAAATTTAATTAAATATTATTTATGTTATTACTGAATAATTTATTTATTGAATAACATATTAAATTAATTAAATTTACTTATTAATTAAATAATGTACTAGTTATATTTAATATTTAATGTATTAATAAAATATTATATTTATTCATTTAATAAATAACTTAAGATAATTTAATTTGATATAATAAGTAAATTAGTCTTCTTCAAAAAATATTCTTCATTAAATTAAAAGTATAATAAAAAATTTGATTATAGGATGATATTTATTTAGTATTCTATTAAGTTTAATAAATTAATATTGATAAGCTTAAAGTAATTGTTGAGAGAATTAATTAAATTTAAGTAAATTTTTTTGATTATTACTAAGTAATGTATTAATTAAATAATGAGTCAAAGCAAATAAATAACTTACTAAATTAATTAAATTAATTTATTTAAATAACTTGTTATTTATATATTAACTATATGTTTCATATTTTATTTATAATTAAGTATTACATTTGCTTATTTAATAAATAATTTAAGATGATGTAATTTTATATAATATAATATTATTTACCTTTTTTAGTTTGATGAATCGTTATTAAATCACATATATAAATTATTAAAAAGTTATTTTATTTAAATAAATAACTAAAATTTATTTATACATAAATTGTAAGTAATAAATAGTTAAATAATTACATTTTAATTAATAAACAATGATTAATTTTTAATAAATGTATAGTAATTAAATTTTTTGATAAGTCAATATTAATAATTAAAATATAATTATGATTTCAAGAATAATTAAAATTTATTAATATATATTTTATTCCAAATAATGCATCATTTACTATAATGTTAAATTTATAAAAATATCAGTTTCAAAATAAGTAACCAATTAATTAATTATACTCATATTTTAATCATTACAAATATATATATACACGCACACACACATTATGCAACTATAAATATGCATACATATAATATATAAAAAAATCACTTTCACCATACAAATTTAATAAAAAAGTAATTAATTTGACACTACAGTAATATTTATCTCCCTTTAAAATATAAAGAAACAAACACTTATTTTCAAATTATTTTTCATATTTTTTTAAAATAAAAAAAAATACTTAGCACATTATCTAAATTGTTTTATAAAAATCCATTTCCCTAAAAATATTTTCTAAAAAATGGCCAAAATATGGAACAACCGCCCTGAGAATCTGAGATTTTATTTTATTTTTCGCTGAGTAGGAGCGGCAGATGCGGTTGAAGACGGTGGTGGTTTTTTGTGGGGGTTGCAGTGGTCTGTTTTGTAAGGAAAAAATGGCGGAAATTCAACGACTTTAGTGTTGGCTAAGGAGAGCACGCGCAGAAAAGATCCACTTGATGATCTCAAGTATTACGCTGTGGGATGGAATATTAGCAATGATCATTACATAGCTGTGAGTGTTTCTTGGATTATTTGTTTTCGTTGACCCTTTAGGGCATGTTTGGTTCTATGAACATGGTTTGATTGATAATTTAATCAAGCCGTGTCAAGTGTTTGAATAATATGATAGAAACTCAAGATTGATGATAAGCCTGGTCCACAATTCTTGAATCAATTGATTGTTAATCATCACCTAATGGCCCTGATGAGGTAATCCAAATGTTGGGAGGATGAAGAAATTGATCTTTTGTCAATTTTACCCATGCAGAGCAATAAAATTGGATTGTATTACCCTTATTTCAACACAAAATAACATTGCAAGAATAAATGCAAATATTTAGGTTTCACTTTGTCTTATTAGAATGGGCATTTTATTAAATTCATTAGGACAATTATATAATCTTTGTATCAAAATAAGGGATAGATAAAATCAATACATATCCAAACTGTGTAATTCTAATTACCAAATACAGTATTATATTATCTTTAACAGTGTAATTCAACCATATCATTATAATTTTGCCAATCCTATCTATAAAACCAAACGTGCCCTTAGTTTTTCATGTGAATTAATTGGAATATCCCCTGTTGCTGGAATCAGCTGGCTGTCTGAAATTTGGGGAGTCAACTATTCACATGTGGATGGAGTTGACTAATTCGCTGCCCTGGCTTCTGTGACTGTTATTCCCTTGAACTTTTGTAATTTGTGGGGCTAGGAGATTTGGGTTTCTTGTTCCTGCTATTTGACGTCTTTAACACCATGAACTGCCCATTAAGGGGCTTCCTTCTGTCAGAATGTAGTTCAAAAGTCCGAACATAGGAATCCTATCGTAACAATTTCGGACAGGACATAGAGCATACCTAGTTTTGTTTCACGTGTCTTTGTATAATGTTTTCATCCATTTAAAATGAGTATAATCATTTTCAGATGGACCCTATTCTCCTTTGTATTTATTGTGATTTTTTTCTTTAAATTCATTTATCCTTCTCTAAAATTTTGTTTTGATGCAGTCCGTCCTTTATACTGGCTAACCACTTTTCCTTGTTAGCAGCATTCTGGTTTGTTGGATTAAGAGTTTTCTTGCTGCTGGTTTGTATGTACGTTTGCTGCTGCCGTCGATGGCGTTACAGCTATACTTGAGTTGCTTACGCACTATCTCTTATCTTGCTCTCGTTATTTACAATTGCCGCAATGTAAGCCTCTCATTGTAAGCTCCTGTTCGTTGTATTCAATCTGATATCCATTCTTTTCATGCATCAGAATTGGTTATGTTGTTCTTTATACTGGACAAGGCAAGTTCCATGACAGTACAAGACGTACATTAGACTATGTTGTGGGACAAGCAGATTCCACTGTCGACAATCTCAGAAATGTGTCTAATTATCTGATTTCTGCTAAGAATGTTGGAGTAGATCAAGTTTTTCTTCCTCAAGATGAGCAAAACAACATTGACAAGGCCAACACTTTGATTACATCTGCTGCCGACACTCTTGAAAGTGCAACGAAAAACAATAAAGAAGATATATTCTCCGGTCCACTAGTCAATATTTGAAAAAATGAGATATAAATATTACAAGAGAATTTAAGAAGGTAGTTATGGTTGTATCTCTACCAATGTTTGGATGTGAGATATCTATAGGTACTATTTGGCAAGTGCCTAGGCCAGCGTGGTCTAATTGAAGCCATTCAATCTGGTTCAATCTAAAAAAGGTGATCTATGGAGTCATGGGTATGGTGCAATCGGATCAAACCCAACCAAAATTGAGGAACATGGATCCAAGGGTAATTTTGAAACATTGACTTTAATTTGCAGGTACATTATTTTTGCTTCAATCAAATACAGTGGTTGATGGCCCATCAACTGTATCCCAATACTGCTTTGATAACACGATGCTAATAAATGATAATGACGACTAGGAGAAAACGATGCTATGTGATGCGTGCATAACACCCATCCGTAAATCTGGTCGTCCCCATATGTATTATAGCTGTGACAAATGCAACTTCTTTCTCCACTTCAGCTGTTTTCACGTACCATTAGAGTTGGAGCTTGATCACAAGAAAGACCGCCATAAGCTATCCCTTAGCGTGAAAGGGGCTTGGTCCTGGTCTGCTATTTTTGTTTTCATCAGACTAACGGACTATTTTATTGGTGTGAGGAATGTAATTTCCACATATATGTGAAGTGTGCTTCCTTGCCACCGGCAATAAACCACGCAGCTCACAAACAACAGAAATTGATTTGGGGAGCCGTAAGTGAAGACGAGCCCCCAGAATGTGATGCTTGTGGCTATCAAATATCTGACTTCAACAGGTAAGCCTATAGCTCTGAAAATTATGCTTTCAATTTGCACCATCAATGCGCTATGCTTCCATGGACCGTTGGCCACAAATGGGACAAATACCCAATTCCTTTGGTATGTCCTCCATATGGTTACCATCTCGATGATTTCTATTGTGAGATTTGCGAACAAGAAATGCATCCCAAGAGATGGATGTGTCATTGTCACCAATGTGATCAATCTTTCCACCCAGATTGCCTCTCTGGATTTGGTTTCTATAGAAATATCAAGTTTGGCCACCAATTAGTACTCGAAAATTGCCATCGGGCTGATCACCCTCTCATGTTTGCTTTAGTTACCATCAGACATAAGTGTAGTCTTTGTTCTTCTATAGTGTTGTGATAAGAATGGGTTTGAGTGTGCTTCTTGCTATTTTGCTTGTTGTATGCTTTGTGCAGGAATTGATGTGTGCGGGTAGCTCTGTTTCTATGTAGCTAATGTGTGAACTCTTGATGCGTGTGTATGTACGTTGCCTCATTTTAGATGATGAGAAATTGTGTCTTTTGTATTATATATGGATGTGAATCCATTTGAATATGGTGTATTTTATTTTTTTATATATTGTTTTTTTTACTAAAACTAGTGTTTTCTTTTATTGTATCTGGTGTATCAAAGATATACTTTGATTAATTTGATTGCGGATGTCGAAATCACAAAGATTAGAATTGTTGGGGTTTGCCTAATGAAATTTTTTTAACATACAAGTCAATATTTGAGAAAGTGAGACATAAATGTTGAGAGAGGATTTAAGAAAGTATTTATGGTTGTATTCTTATAAATGTTTGGATTTGGGAAATTTATAGATGTTATTTAGCATGTGGGTTTTGATTGGCCTAATTTTATTAAGGGAATATAGTATATTTGAATCTAATAGATGTGATCCATTATAGTTGGAAATATTTTGGTCAACTGGAGTCAAATCCAATTAGAATAGCGGAACATAGATCCTAGAAGTGTAGTCCCTTGGCGGACATTTAGGGATGCAAACATACTGAGCCGACTTTTGACCATTTTTTCATGCTCGCGCTTAGCTTGAGCCCTTGTTCAGGCTCAGCTTAGCTCGACTAATTCATTAAACTCGAATTCATAATCAAATTATAAGCTTGAGTTCAGCTTAGGCTCGAGTTGGAAAAGATAAATTTTTTTATAAAGAATTTTAAAATTAATATATTTTATTATATTTTTTATATATAAATATTTTTTTAAATAAAAAATATACGCTTGCAAGAGAACTTGTGAATAAGAATTATTTTGCTCTAACTTGACTCGAAACTTATACGAATTTGACTCGAGCTTGACTCGAAACTTATATGAATTTGACTCCAGCTTAGCTCGAGCTTGAATACTTCGAACTCAAGTTCAAACACTTTTTGAACCTATTCATCAATTTCGTGAGATGGCTCGATTCATTTACAATCCTAAGGATATCCAATTAAATTGAAATGACACAGAGAAGATTAGCATGGCCTCTTGAGATGTCAAACAGGTTGGGCTATGCCAGTTCAGCCCACCTTATTGCAGGTTTGTGGAAGTTACAGATTGGTCTGAGCTAACTTGTAGGCCTTTCATAGGTTGGACCATGACAGTTCAAATTTTAGAAAAATTAGCCCAACTCAAAATCAACCCACCAAATAGATGGTTTGGTTTCTATATGAGCTAGGCCAGGCATGCTATTTTTTTGAAAAAAATATTAAAATTTGAAAAACCTAAGTTTTTATATTTATGAGATTTTTTATATTTTTTCAACACTTGTACTTTTTTTGAAAGACTTAATAATTTATATTTATGTGATTCTTAATATTTTACAACACATAAATTTTTATAAAAACTTAAAAATTTATACTTATATTAATTTTTGGTATTAATTATAGTTTTTAAAAAACACCACTTAATAAAGTAGTGAGGGGTTTGGCATTAATCCTCTACCCATCATTAATTTAAAAAAAAATAATTACATAGAGGTGGATATGATCAAATTTCTAAATGAAAATACATATTAATAATATAAATAAATAAATAAACAACTTTGTAATATCTAAACATAAAAATATGCTCAATGATAAACTAATTGTTCATTCAAGTTATCTAAATTGCTCCCAGATTGAGGAGTGGCAGTTAATGCGGATTCAAGTCATTCTTTATAATATTTTAATTTTTATAAATTTAATAATTTAATTTATAATATAAAGATTATAAATTCTAAAATTTTAAAATTATAATTTATAATTTAAATTAAAAAAGGCTTGCACTAGTTTTCAGCTCCAAAATTGTAGTTTGGAATGGGCTTTCATTTGAGCCAATCTAGCTCATATCAAGAGCTTAGATGAGCTTAGCTAGGCCAGTAGGTTTTGCGAGTCGGGCGAATCAGCCATTTCCATTTTAACATCTCTAATGGCCCCTAAGCAAGGATGACAGGGAAGTGAATAGGCATAAATTAAGAAGTTATTAAAAATTTTTAAGAGAGAGAGAGAGAGAGAGAGAGAGAGAGAGAGTGGAGCGCAGATCCTAGGATAATTTTGAAATTCACCTTGTTGAGACATTTGTAAAATTATTCACATAATAAGATACTACAAAAAATTGCCAAGAGTCAAAGACAGAATCGAAGCAAAAATGGATGGCCAACTTGTAGTATTAATTCAATCTTTGAAGGAAACGATTGATACTGTTCATCATGATATCATGAGATTGATTCACATTTCACAACCATTTTATCATAAGGAGCAAGAGATAAATTCATTAAAAACCTAATTAAGATCTTTAGAAGAACAATACCAAAGAGATTCTATTTGGGAAAAATTAAAATCTTCATTCTCAACTCGTCTATTGGTGTCACAGCCTCTCCATGGATTGAAAACTTGCAAAAGAATGTTTAGGGATTCATCTTCATTCTTCTCCCTAGAAGAATTCAGAAAAGTAAGCCATCAAATATAGAGATACCAGAAACTTCAAAAAAGCTTGAATTAACATAATCAAAGATCAATGAACCACGATAGTTCATGATTCAAGGATCTTTATCCAATCCATCGACTGAATTCTTAAAGAAAACCCATGATCAAGAAGAACACATGCCAATAAGACCATGGCCACTAATTCTAATCAAAGAAATCAGTAATTCTGAAGAAATGTTTGAGGACATGCCTATTCTTTTTATGAATCAACCATCAAAGAACACAGACAAACCTATTGTAGATGATGAACTAGAGATTAATCAATGAAATCAACAAGTTGAAGAACTAGGCGAACCTGTACTAATAAATTCCAAAACTTTGTTTAAATTAGATGATATTCCTCCATCTTAGTGGACAAGCAGAATTTACGAGATGATTTCCAGGTGTGTTATAGAGTTGCAAAAACCAAATGCCATAGTTACAGAAGACATTAATGCATTTACTGCCAGAATGATTGGAACTCTTAAGGAATGGTGGTATGAACTAGGTGATTACAGGCAGATCCAAGCAAGAAACTATCCCAATGTTGATGTTTTCATGAATTACATTTATATTGAATTTCTAGGAAAGTTGAAACATCATTTGGACGTAGCACGGGAAGAGTTTTTCAAGATGAAATGTTGTTCTTTTCAAAGAAAAGATCTTGAAAAATATTTTCAAAGGAGGCTGCAAAGATACTATATTCTTGGTAGAATGGACTACCTAAATTTGAAGTAGTCTTTTATAAACTCCATCCCAGAATCATTAGGTCAAGAAGTGTTATGATTGATTGAACTAAGAGGAAGATTACTTTCAAACACAACTCTCGTTGAAATCCATCAATATGTCCTTAAAGCCCTTGAGAAGTTGTGCAATAACTACAAATTCTTAAAAGAATTTTGGGAGATAGGAAAAATATTAGAAAAGAATGTGAAAGAAAGGAACTATTGATCAAATGCAAATCAAAAAAGTGTTATTGTCCAAGAAAATCCAAAAATCACTTTTAGAAAATTCAGGAAGCATCATCAATAATGGATGCCAAAAAGGAGATGAAAATTTTTTAGGAGAAAATTCTCAAAATCCAAAGGAGATTGATGCCATCTATGTCACAAGAGATGTCACTGGGCAAAACATTATCTAAACAGAAAAAGAGATAAGATCTTAAAATAGATTGCTCAACTTACACAGTGTGATATAGAAAATGATGATCTAGAATCATTATTTTTTGATGAAGATGAGCCATCTGAACAGGCATTGTTTGTCCTGAAAGAAAATTCAGATGATGAAGCCTCATCCTCGAAGAAATAGATGCACCTACCAACCAATTTCCTATTTTTGGGATTCAAATAATTGGACGTGCTCTTTTTGTACGAGTTATCTAGGTACAAATTAAAATTATCCCTCAAAAGTTTGATTCTTCAATCATAGTTGTTGGTCTTCTTGATACAGGGGGTTCCAGTTCTATTTTCAATCCAAGGATACTTCCTTCCTCCTATTGGAAAGAGCACCATGAAGTATTCCATGTTGTTAACAGTGAGACTTTGTCAATTAAGATGATACAACAATTCTGTCAGGATTTAGTTCTTTCCAGAATTATTATTTGTCCATAAATTTCTTAGTTCTTCATTACCAGGAAAGGACATCGTTATTAGGTTTGATATTATAAAGCATCTGTGGGAAAAGAAAGTTGTTCCCAAGCTAGAAAGACTCAAATACAAATCTTTCTTTCTCCAATATATCAAACCATAATCTTATTTTGCTATAGACACAATCTCTGAAATTTACGCTAGATTGATGAAAGGTTGTTGTGCAGAAAATCACTCAGAATTCCTCTAAAAATGCACAAATCTACTTTGGAATAACCCAAAAATTTTTAGATACCTACCCTTTAGAAAGGATATCAATATCAACCCTACAAAAGCTAGTTATTCGGGAATGCCACCTGATCAATTAGAATTGGCCATGAGAGAATTTGCCCAACTAGGAGATGAAGGACTCATTGAATCAACATATTCTCCTTGGGCTAGCCAATCCTTTTATGTTAATAAAAGAGTTGAATAAGCAAGAGGTAAAATGAGGTTAGTCATAAATTACAAACTTCTAATTTTCTTCCTTGCAGATGACAAGTTCCCTACTCAGAATAAGAACTATCTTTTTTCTAATCTCACCAAAGCTAATATATTTTTCAAGTTTGATATTAAAGCAAGATTTCGGCAAATTTGAATTCATCCAAATAACAGGTTCAAAATAGCTTTCTGCATTTCAAATGCTCATTTCCAATGGACTGTTATGCCTTTTGAACTTAAGATGGGTTCCATCTCTTTTCCAAAAAGCTATGGTTAAAATCTTTGAGCTCATATTCCTAAATGTTTTGATCTACATAGATGATATTCTTCTTTGTTCTAAAGATATTACATCTCATTCACATCTCTTACATTAATTTGAGGAATTAGTTTGAAGATATGGTATTATGTTGTTGGAAAAGAAAATGCTGATCACAAAAAATGAAATAGATTTTCTTGAATGCATATTTAAAATGGGTAATATACTCTTCAACCTTATATTGCTCAAAAATTGTTGAAATTTCCTGATGCCTTTGATTCAAAGTAGGAGATTCAACAATTTCTTGGAATCATTAACTATGTAGCTGACTTCATACCTAGGCTTGCATCAATCATAAGACCTTTACGTGATATGTTGAAGAAGAATCCCCCAAAATGATCTTATGCTCAAAGAAAAGCTATCACAACCATGAAAGGTTTTATCCAAAAGTTAACTCTACTGTAAATTCCTTCAAATGGTAAAATAATTCTACAGACAGATGCTAGTGAAGCCTAATGGGCAGTAATTCTTTTTGAAGAAAAGGATGGAAAAAGGAAAGTTTGAGGATATAAAAGTGGATCGTTCAAACCTGCAGAACAAAATTATCATTCCACTTATAAAGAGATCCTTGCTGTAAAAAGAGGTATTGAGAAATTTCAATTTCATATCATTAGGCATCATTTTCTTGTAGAAATAGATATGACTGCATTTCCAAAAATGCTAAGTTTCAGACCAAGTCATATTCCATGCAGACAGTTGTCGAGATGGGTAGAATGGTTTTTGCAGTATTCTTTCAGTGTAAAGCATATCAAAGGCAAAAACAATGTTTTAGCATATTTTCTTACAAGGCCTAAGCTTTACCAAATTCTCAAAAAACACATTGCTATCATTTGTATGATTTCTTCTCTAACCACCTCAAGATTCTCGTCAACTCATAAATTTCCTTTTGAAAACCTTCTCTCTAAACTTCATGATCTTATCAAAATAAAAACTCTCTAAACCAGAGTAAAAAAATTTAAGGTAAAATGCCAGTCCTTTGCAGTTAGAAAAATTGGTTTTCATACATTTGGAGGTTTAGGTTTTCATCTTGATTATCCATTTTTCACATTATTTAGAGTTTCACCACCATTTCATCGCATGTTTTGCAAAGAAAACTTTTATGTATGATTTGGTATATCTTGGAACAATGGATAATTGGTGAGAGTTCCCTATTGATCAAGCTATTCATTGGATAGCTGTTTTACACAGTGGTTAGTTTAACGATCAAGATGAGAATCCATGTGTTAGAACATTCCTGGAATAGATTAGAATGTTCAAAGTTCTGCAATTCCAACAATTTGGCAAAACAAACAAAGGGATTTCTGTCATATATCTTCTGTCCAAAAAGACTTCTTTCTATATCCATAATCAACCATATCTTTATACAGTTAAAGAATACAGAATTTTTTCATATTTTTTAACAAAGAATTTTATGAACATGGAAAGGATATACAGAATTTCCAGAAAATCATGGTAGAACAAAACTCAACAATCCCTCATTAGATTTGGCTAAGATTTGATGAAGAAGCTCCAATGAACAATTACCAGTTGATTATGCACTACAGCTTCAAGAACATGCCAGAGCTTACTTTGAACAGTTCTATACACAAACCAGGAAGGCTACTCCAGGATCTATGTGGGGAAATTCCAAGGAATTCTTCCAAAGGAATTGGAATTAGTTATCTAATAACATGTCTTCTCAAATTTCAATGGTTTAAGCAACTTCATTAGTGTTAATTATAGATTCTTCATCAAATAAAGGAAAGGAAAAGGAAGATATGTTTGATAGATTCACAAGACCCTTATGAACTTGAGAGTCAATGGTGGCAGATTGCTAGCCTATCTATAGAGCTGGAAAACTACTTGGCCAGGGAACCAAAACAGCTTGATTCAAATTATTGCATGGGACCATTAAAACTAGGATTTTTATCTTAAAAGTGCTATGATGAGTTAACTGTGTTAAATTAATGTACTAAGTGTTTGGGTGTGGACAAAAATGTTAAATAGTTGTCCTTTGTGGGTCCCAGTCATTTAAATTATTGTACTATATATAAGTTAGCTAGGGTCTAAAGTTTTTAAACTATTGTGATAAGTTTGAGTCATATTGTCCTTGGTAGGTTCAGGACATTAAATTATAGTAGTCCTACAGTTGTTTCCTTCCTCTATATAAGAGGAAGCTTTCTGTAATAGTGAGGTAGAGCTTAGCTAAGTTTAGCAAAGCAAAGCCTAGATTAAATAAAGCCTTATCTTCTTCTAAATTTTCTTCCTTCCATTTTCAAAACCTTTATCTTTTTCCAAACTATCTTTAACATTTGAAAAATTGAGTATGCTCTATAGCTACCTTGGAAAAGGATCATTTGCATCAAAAAGATTTCAAGACTAGTTTTGATCCTGGAAGAAGCTGATGTATATTAGCATAAAAGGACACACAAGGACACACCCCTATTGTCACCCACAGTTGAGGATTATTTTTGGTGGATTCATACCCTAAACTTTAACAAAGCCAAAACATAAGCCTCAACTATGGGTGACGATAAAGGCATGTCCTTTAATGCTAAGATACATCAATTTCTTCCAGGATTAAAATTAGTCTTAAAATCTTTCTGATGTACAGGATCCTTTTCCAAGGCAACTACAGAGCATACTCAATTTTCAGACATTGAGAATAATTTGGAAGAAGATAAATATTTTGAAAATAGAAGGAAGAAAGTTTGAAAGAAGATAAAACTAAAACATAAGAATTTATTTACTTTGGGCTTTGTTTTGCTAAACTCTGTTAAGTTGTGCCTCAACACTACAGAACGCTTCCTTTTACATCGAGAAAGGAAACAACTATAGGAATACAATAATTTAATGTTATGGATCTATGAAGGACAATATAACTTAGACTTATCACAATAATTTAAAGACTCTATACCCCAACTGACTCATTTATAATACAATAATTTAAATAACTTGGACCCACAGACGACAATTATTTAACATTTTTGTCCACCCTTAGACACTTAGTACAATAATTTAACACTGCTAACTCATCATAGTGCTTTTAGGATAGAAAACGCAGTTTGATTGGTCTTATGTAATAATTTGAATCAAGCTGTTTTGGTGCTTAGGCCAACAAGTTTTCTAGCTTTGCATATAGTCCAGCAATCTTCCACTACTGACTCGCAAGTTCATAAGGGTCTTGTGAAGCTATCAACATATCTTCCTTTTGTTTTCCTTTATTTGATGAAGAATATACAATTAACACTGAAGAAGTTTCTTGAACCATTAAACTTTGAGAAGATGTGTTATTATATAACTGATTTCAATTCCTTTAGAAGAATTCCTTGGAATTTCCCCACATAGAACCTGGAGTAGCCTTCCTGGTTTATGTATAGAATTGTTCAAAGTAAGCTCTGGCATTTTCTTGAAACTATAGTGCATAATCAACTGGCAATTGTTCCCATGGAGCTTCTTCATCAAATCTTAGCCAAATTTGAGGTGGGATTGTTGAGTTTTATTTTGCTAGGGTTTTGTGGAAATCCCGTATATCCTTTCCATGTTCATAAAATTCTTTATTAAGAAAATATAAAAAAATCCCATATTCTTCAACTGTACAAAGATATTGTTGACTCTGGATATGAGGAGAAATCTTTCTAGATAGAAGATATATGATAGAAATCCTTTTGTTTGTTTTGCCAAGTTGCAATTGAAGAACTTTGAACATTCTAATCCATTCCAGGAATGTTCTGACATATGGATTCTCATCTTGATCATCAAACCAACCATTATGTAATGCAGCTATCTAATGAATATTTTGATCAATAGGGAATTCCACACCAATTATCCATTGTTCCAAGATATACTAAATCATGCATAAAAGTTCTTTGTAAAACATGTGATGAAATGGTAGGGAAACACTAAAAAATTTGAAAAATGGATAATCAGGATGAAAACATAAACCTCCAAATATATGAAGACAAGTTTTTCTAATTGCAAGGGACTAGTATTTTAACATAGGTTTTTTGCTCTGGTTTGGAGTGTTTTTGTTTTGATAAGATCATGAAGTTTCGAGTGAAGATTTTCAAAAGGAAATTTATGAGTTGATGAGAATCTTGATGTGGTTGGAGAAGATATCATACAATTGATAGGAATTTATTTTTTGGGAATTAGGTAAAGCTTAGGCCTATTAAGAAAATTTGCAAGAACATTATTTTTGGCCTTTGATATGCTTTACATTGAAAGAATACTGTGAAAACCATTCTACCTATCTTAATAGCTGTCTGGATGGAATATAACTTGGTTTGAAACTTAGCGTTTTAGGAAATGCAGTCATATCTATTTCTACAAGAAAATGATGCCCAATGATATGAAATTGAAACTTCTCAATACCTCTTTTTATAGCAATGATCTCTTTGTAAGTGGAATGATAATTTTGTTCAGCAGGTTTGAACGATCCATTTTTATATCCTCAAACTTTTCTTTTTCCATCCTTTTCTTCAAAGAGAATTGCTGCCCAATAGGTTTCGCCGGCATCTATTTGTAGAATTATTTTTCCATTTGAAGAAATCTGCAGTGGAGGTAACTTCCAGATCAAACCTTTCATGGTTGTGACAACTTTTCTTTGAGCATAAGACCATTATGGGGGATTCTTTTTCAACATTTTTTGTAAAGGTCTTACGATTGATGCAAACTTAGGTATGAAGTCAGCTGCATAGTTAATGATTCCAAGAAATTATTGAGTCTGCTGGTTTGAATAAAGATCATCAGGAAATTTCAACAATTCTTGAGCAATATGGGGTTGAAGAGTGTATTGGCCATTTTTAATATGCATTCCAAGAAAATCTATTTCATTTTCTATGATCAGCATTTTTTATTTCGATTGCATAATACCATATCTTTAAACCAATTCCTCAAATCGATGTAAGAGATGTGAATGAGATGTAATATCTTTAAGAAAAAAGAAAAATATCATCTATGTAGATCAAAACATTTGGGAATAAGGGCTCAAAGATTCTAACCATAGCTTTTTGGAAAAAAGATGGAGCTGTCTTAAGTCTAAAAGGCATAACAGTCCATTGAAAATGAGCATTTGGAATGTAGAAAGCTGTTTTGAACCTGTCATTTGGGTGAATTCCAATTTGCTAAAATCTTGCTTTCAGATCAAACTTGGAAAATATATTAGCTTTGGTGAGATTAGAAAAAAGATACTTCTTATTCTGAATAGGGAACTTGTCATCTGCAAGGAAGTAATTTAGAGGTTTGTAATTGATGACCAACCTTATTTTACCTTTTGCTTGTTTAGCTCTTATAAACATAAAAGTCTTGGCTAGCCTAACGAGAATTTGTTGATTCAACGAGTCCTTCATATCCTAATTGGGCTAATTATCTTACGGTAAATTCTAATTGATTAGGTGGCATTCTCAGATGACTAGCTTTTATAGGGTTGATATGATGTCCTTTTTAAAGGGTAGGTATATGAAAAATTCTGGGTTCTTCTAGAAATTCTAAGTAAGTTTCTGCACAATAATTTTTTATCAGTTTGACATGGATTTTAGGGATACACATAGCAAAATAAGATTGTGATTTGATATATGGGAGAAAGTAGGATTTATATTTAAGTCTTTCTAGCTTAGGAACAACTTTCTTTTCCAATAGAAGCTTTATAATATCTGACCCTTTAATGATGCCTTCCCTAGTAATGAAGAACCAAGAAATTTATGGACAAAGGATAATTTTGGAAAGAACTTTCTGGCTTAGGAACAATTTTATTTTCCAATAAAAGCTTTATAATATCTAACACAATAATGATGCCTTTCATTGGTAATGAAGAACTAATAAATTTATGGACAAATGACAAATTTGGAAAGAACTGAATCCTGATAGGCTTGCTTATCATCTTAATTGAAAAAGTCTCACTATTGGCAACTTGGAATACTTCATGGTGTTCCTTCCAATAGGAGAAAAGAAGTATCCTTAGATTGAGAATAAAATTGGATGCTTTTGCATCAAGAAGACTAACAATCATGATTGGAGAATCAAACTGTTGAGGAATAATTTGTACCTAGATAAGTGGTACAGAAAGAACAAGTCTAATTATTTGAATCCCAAAAATAGGAAATTGGTTGGCATGTGCATCTGTTTCTTCTAAGGATGTGGCTTCATCATTTGAATTTTCTTTCAAGGCGAGCAATATCTATTCAGATGGCTTATCTTCTTCAGAAAATAATGATTCTAAATCATCATTTTCTATATCACATTGTGTAAGTTGAGCAACCTATTTTAAGATCTTATCTCTCATTTTGTTCAGACAATGTTTTTCCCTATGGCCTCTCTTATGACATAGATGGCATCGATCTCCTTTGGATTTTGAGAATTTTTCTTCTAAAAAATCTTTGTCTCCTTTTTTACATCCATTGTTGATGATGCTTCCTAAATTTTCTGAAGTGCTTTTTGGATTTTCTTGGACAATAATACTTTTTTTGATTTGCATTTGATCAATAGATCCTTTTTTTCACATTCTTTTCCAATCTTTTTTCCTATCTCCTAAAATTCTTTGAAGAATTTCCAGTTATTGCACAACTTCTCAAGGGCTTTAAGGACATATTGATAGATTTCACCAATAGTAGTGTTTGAAATTGATCTTCCTCTTAGTTCAATCAATTGTAATGCTTCTTGACCCAATGATTCTGGGATGGAGTTTATAAAATCCGGCTTCAAATTTAGGTTGTCCATTCTACCAAGAATATAGTATCTGTGCTCCATCATTTGAAAATGTTTTTCAAGATTTTTTCTTTGAAAAGAACAATATTTCATCATGAAAAACTCTTATCATGCTGCGTCTAAATAATATTGCAACTCTCCTATAAATTCAACGTAAATGTAATTCATGAAAACATCAATATTAGGTTAGTTTCTTGCTTGGATCTGCCTATAATCACCTAGCACATACCACCATTCCTTAAGAGTTCTAATCATTTTGGCAGTAAAGGTATTAATGACACCTGTAACTGTGGCATTTGGCTTTTGCAACTCTATAACACACTAGGACATCATCTTATGAATTTTGCTTGTCTACTAAGATAGAGGAACATCATCAATTATAGACAAAGTTTTGGAATTTATTAGTACAGGCTCGCTTGGTTCTTCGACTTGTTGATTTCATTAACTGGTCTCTAGTTCATCATTTACAATAGGTTCGTTGTGTTCTCTGGTGGTTGATTCATAAAAACAAGAGGCATGTCCTCAGACATTTCTTCGAAATCATTGATTTCTTCGATAAGAATTACTAGCCATGGTCTCATTCGCTTGTGTTCTTCTTGATCATGGGCTTTCTTTAAGAATTCAATCAATGGATTGGATGAAGATCCTTGGATCATGAACTATCGTGGTTCATTGATCTTTGATGATGTTGATTCAAGCTTTTTTGAGCTTTTGGTATCTCTATATTTGATAACTTACTTTTCCTCCTGAATTCTTCTAGAGAGAAGAATGAAGATGAATCCCCAAACATTCTTTTGAAATTTTCCAATCTATAGAGTAGCTATGAAACCAATGAAAGAGTTGAGATTGAAGATTCTGATTTTTCCCAAATAGAATCTCTTTGTTATTGTTCTTCTAGAGGTCTTAATTAGGTTTTTAATGAATTTATCACTTGTTCCTTATGATAGAATGGTTGTGAGATGTGAATCAATCTCATGATATCATGGCGAACAGTATCAATGTTTTCTTTCAAAGATTGAATTATTACTGCAAGTTGGCCATCCATCTTTACTTCAATTCTATCTTAACTTTTGGCAATTTTTTGTACTATTTTATTCTGTGCCACAACATTCTCAAATTGCCAATTCAAAGTCACCTCTGCAGGAGTAATCTCAATAAGAAATCCATATAGCTTCCTGGACATTGGATTTCTGATCTTCCACGAATGTTTATAGTCGGCATCATTTGTTTCTTTAGGTGGAAATCTATTTTGTTGAGAAGAAGATCCCATCATTATGATCTACTGTTGTGGAGGAGATTAATCATTATCTTTGTAAGATGGATTTTGATCAGAATCATCATCATCACCCCATCTTGAATAAATAGTTGGCCATGGAGTTGGTGGAGGAGAAGTGTATTTGACTAAGTAATCAAACTTTCCTAATGGTTGTTCCAATGTATCAATATAAGGATCATTCGTAGAAACTCTCTGAGATTTTCTCTTAGGAATTTCTTCAAAATCCCTTATTTCTGCTTGATTGATAGGAGATCCATTCACATCAAATCCATAAATTGGTGCCATATATTCGATAGCAAATGTTGGATTAAAATAGCTAGGGATATTACTTTTCTCATTTTGCTTCTTGAAATGAATTTCTACCATTCCATCTTGGTTTTTATGAAAATATTGTTTAGTAGACTAGATCGGCTTGGACTCCTTGGAAGCTTGATGGTTCTGTTCATATGCTATGATCCATGTTTTAGGAATTAACTTTTGCAATTCATCTCTTGGAAGTTGTCTAGGCACATGGTACAATTGGGTATATGATTAGTTTCCATAGATATCAACAATGCATCATTAGTCTCTTGTAGGAGAGCAAAATCAATTGAATGATTTGTATTATGTACACCATTTTGTAATGGAGTGTAGCGGAATATGTAGCTATTGAAGGAACTGCTCCACAAATCTAGATTTGTACCTTTAATGCTGATCTTAAATGTGGATCTGATATTGGCATGTTGAGATTAGGAAACATAGTCACAAGGACTGTTCCTTTATTCAACATTGTTCGAACTGTGCCAATACATGCATATTGATAATAAAAAAATCTTGTGTCTAGCAATATAATTCTAGAGGTTGTAGGGTGACCTTTTGACCATGTAATGTTAAAGCAAATCTGATTGCTCCAAAATGAATATGAGTATATTCTTCTGAGAGCATAGTTCTGGAAGATGTGAAGGAATCTTAATGGTGACTAATTGTTCTTTCTTCGTTGTAGGGAGAAAGTATTGATCAAAAGCAGATGCATAGACAAACTCTTTTACTTGGACTTTTGGAGGACTAATAATGCTTTGAATGGTTTTAGCAAATGAAGATTTAGGGTTGGAAAAAGTATTATATGGAGTGATTATGGGAAGGATGGTAAGAGGGAGATTATCTGAATAAGAAAGATAGGTTGTTTCATATAAGGAATCAATTTTTGATGAATTGGACTGTCTAAAACTAGGGCTTAAGGTTAAGGAGGAAAATGAAGAAGAAATAGATGGTCTGGGTATCAAATTATCCATGGCTCGTTGAAGCTTGGTATCTTGGCCCACCATTTATAGTCCATTAGGGAATGTTAGGTTATATTTCTCAGAACAATTTTTTTTTTGGGAAATATAACTAAACATATGCTCATTTTTACTCTAAAACACTAAATATTGATTTGATTGGTATAACAAAAAATGTATTCCCCAAAATATAAAAAAACATACCAAGACTCTCCAAAATTAATTTTAATTATTCCCCAAAATATAAAAAAAAATTCATTACATTCCCAAACACAACTTTTACATTCTCCAATCTCACTTTCAACATTCATTCTTCCAAAACACATATTAAAATCACACACACAAAACATAACCAAACATTGCCTTAATAATTTGTTGTTTTGATTCTTTAGCACAATTACATGAATTTAATGAATTATCTTAAGGTAGATGATAATCAGACTCTACAAACCAGAGGAAAAAGGCTGCGCAGTAATCACCCATTTTTAGTATGATATCATTTCATTAAGGGAAACGTATAGTGTGAAAATATCATTTTGATAAAATAAAACTATTATTATTTGAATCATATTATTAATTCAAATCGGATCTAAATTTAAGTTTGGCCAATTAGGCCTAATCTATTAATAAGATTATGAAATGTGTGAGGTTAGTCCAACTAATTCTTTGGCATCGATAAAATCTCCTATGATGTACTTCTTTTTATCTATATGAAAATTACTAATAAAATTTACAAGTGTAAAGGTTTCTAAGGTGAGTCACTAGCTATGCAATCATTGCTTTATAATAGTTCTATTACTAACTGATGATTATCTTCCTAAGTAAAAAAGGTTTCAACAATACACTAGTAGTATTTCTCAATTTATGCCCTCAAATAATAGCCATATGTGGCTTGACTATACATACACTAATGGTTTTGAGAATTGTAATAATACAATTCACTTGTAGTATTTCTCAATTTATGCCATCGAATAACAACCTCACGTGGCTTGACTATATATATACAATGGCTTTGAGAACTATCCTTGGTCACTTTTAGATGTTATCTCTAATTTGTTCTCTGACGTCAATAAGATTGCCTATTCATCTATAATATTAGTAAAGCATCAATCCTTTTAATTCATTTTTCAATGATAAGCCTAAAATGCTTTTATTTTTATCTTCAACACTCATAACTATAGCTTATGCATTAATTATTATTGGTTATTTAATCAACTGACATTGATAC
>JACGDI010005254.1:22279-33538 GCA_014898725.1 Jacaranda copaia | reverse complement strand
CCCGTATCGACCTGAAGACTGCTTCGATAATTCAAGCATTGAGTCTGGTCGACATTGATCGACCTCCAATGTTCACTCAAATCCCTGCTGGGCATGTTGATCTGACGGATCAAGCCCACTCCAATGACACATGGCAATTAGTGCAACCATTGCCAACAACTCTGACAACTCTGACAGCCCTGCCAACAACTTTGGCAAAAACGTGCCTCTGCTAGAATGGTTTATCCAGGAAAGCAGGAGATTTAGCAACCTGGCACAATATTAGGATCTGGACATGGAATGACTCCCAACCCCTGAGTATGGAAAAAAGCTAGTGCACCTGACAGGGGTACTTTAGTAAAACACGCCCGCAGAAAGCTATAAATATTCCAGGCCCAGCCACGCTCAAGGTAATGCCATTTACACTATATACCTTACATTCTCTATATTCTTGACCAGAACTAACTTGAGCGTCGGAGTGCCTTAGCCGGGGGCACCTCGGCTAGTTTAACGTGTGTTGTGGTTGCAGATCTCAAGTCCAAAACTATATTCAACCCTCATTTCCTCTACACGCAGCATTTTGCAGCATCAAACGCCAATGTACTTGGAAGGGTTTCTCACAAACTGATCCTTCTTTCGTCGACTATATCTTCTACAATGTATGATTTCCTAGCAGTGTAATGCAAGAGTAGATTCCCCTTGGTGATTTTGGTGTGATGTGATTGAAGGAGTGATTTTCAAATTTGGGGGGATTTCAATTTTATGGGTTTTTGGATTGTGATGCAAGAGTTTCTTTTCATTCTCATGTCTGAGCGCTATGGAAGGAAAAGGAAAAAATGTAATATTTTTTTTCCACAAAGGCAATTCCATCTCTTCATATTATTTCTCATCAAATAGTGTTAATAGGGTGAGTGAGCCAATTCCTATAAAACACAAGGTACTAAACAGACCATATTTTTAACACATGGGGTTTTGTGGACATTTTTTGCTTCAATCAAATACAATGGTTGATGGGCCATTAACTCCATCCCAGCAATGCTTTAACTTTATTTCGTGGTGCCTTTTTTTGCTTTAATCAATTATTTGTAATGCTTTTGGAAAGTAATAATTAATATGCATAATGCTTACCAAAATCTTATCTCATAACATGTGAAATTATTAAGTGTATTGAATTTATGCTTCAGTGGCTCCAACTTTTTGGTGTCACTTATTTCAATCCAGCATCCATAATTCAGTTTATGCATTTAGTTGTTTCTTTTTGTTTTCAAAAACGAATTGTTTTGGAGTTGCTATTTTTCTGAAATACCATATAACACTAATACATGGTTGAGTCCTTTTGGCACTTTTGCCATGAACATCTATTGATTCTCAATCCAAAATGGAAGATTCACAATGCCATTAAGATGCAAGTGAGATGTTATACATGTCATGAACTAGTTTTAGAGCCAGCATATATTTGCAGCATAGACTGTAGTAGTAGAATTGTCCTCCACAAAAGATGTCTTGAATTTCCAAGGTGAGTTGAGTATAGTCTCTTCCTGGGATTCCTACTCACTTAAACTGCTGTATATGAGTATGGGTATGATTTTCTCCTGATTTCTTGTTATAGTTGTGGGGAAGAATTTGAGGGATTCACCTACCACATTTTGCATAAGGATTTTGAATTTGATATATCCATATCATGATGGTGTTTCACCTACTTATTAGAAGAGTGGAGAGTAAAATATCAAACTAATGAATGAGAAAGAGTAGTATATTATTAATGAAGAACAGCAAACAATTTATATAAGTAGTCTTCTACCAAATTTACCAAATACTATGAAACAGATTTACCAAACCTATTAGATAATGATAAACATGCCTGAATTCAAAAACGATAGAATAACTGGAAATGATCAGCAAAAGATAAGGAATATATTGACAGATGTTCTAAGAAAAAAGAGTCCAAGAGTAGTCCAAATCTTAGGCTCAAGATGTCACTTTGTTACCCTCCCCCCTCAAGTTTGGTGGTGTGCAATGACACCTAACTTGCTCAAGGTATGTTGGAAAGCTTGTTTGGGAAGTGCCTTGGTCAAAATATCTGCTAATTGGTCTGCCGCATGAACATGAGTGACTTTAACTTGTTTTTCTTCAATTTGATTCCTGACAAATGAAAATCAACAGCGATGCATTTCATATGGCTGTGGGCAATTGGGTTATGTGAAAGATAAGTCACCCCAATGCTATCACAAAAGATTATCAGGGGGTTTTTGAATAAGGACTCAAAGTTCTTGCAATAGATTCATCACCCAGTTTGTTTCGCAAAGTGCCATAGCTGCTGCCCTTTACTCTGCTTCTCTGGATGATCTAGTTACAGTCCTCTGCTTTTTTATGACCAACCAATGGGTTTGTTGCCAAAGCAAAGAAGGTAGCCAGTGGTTGATGTTCTATCTGTGAGGTCTCGCCCAGCCAACATCAGAATACATATAGAGATTGTTGTCTTGATGACTAGTAATGCGAAGGCCATATTGAGTAGTGTGCTGCAAATATCTCAAAAGTTGTGTTACTGCTTTCCAATGATTTTCTGATGGTGAGTGCATGAATTGTGAGAGCTTGTTAACAGAGTAAGAGATCTCAGGTCAAGTGAATGAGAGAAACCACAACTTATCTATGAGTTTCTATACTTACTAGCATTTGTAGGTTTTGTTCCATTAGTAGCACATAGAACTTGTGTGGTACTGATTGGAGTGAGGACCCCTTTCCTCTCACGCATTTTGGATTCTTGTAAAATGTTCTTGATATACTTTGATTGGGTTATAATGAGACCACTAGCTTTATGATGCACCTCAATGACTAAGAAATAATGAAGAACGCCAAGATCTTTAATTGAGAAATGATGAGATTGGTTAGAAATAACTTGTTTGTTGAAATCGAAGTTGTTCTTTGTAACTATAATATCATCCACATAAACCAATATATAGACTTTGCCATCCCAATTGCATAGAATAAAGAGAGAGGTGTCAGATTGAGACCTTTGAAATCCCAAGTGAAGAAGAAAAGCTATCAACTCATCATACCAAGCCCTTGGAACTTCTTTAAGTCCATAAATCACTTTCTTCAAGTGACATACAGGGTTAGAGAGATTTTGATGCTTGAAGCCATGAGGTTTCTATATAAAAACTTCTTCTTAGAGATGGCCTTAAAGGAATGCATTGTTGACATCAAGTTGATGCATAGGCCATTTATTTTGAACAGCAATTGAGAGAACTAAGCGTACTGTGGTCAGCTTGATGACAGGGCTGAATTTCGTGTGAAAGTCTATTCTCGATCTTTGAGTAAATCCCTTGGCTACTAGACAGGCTTTATAGCATTCAATGCTGCCATTTAACTTGTGTTTAACATGAAAAAGCCATTTGCATGCAATAATATTTTTGTTAGGATCCTTTGGTACTAATTCCCACGTAACATCAAATTTCTCCTGCATTGCAGCTCTTTATTGTGGGTGGTTTTTAGCTTGTCAAAATGTGGTGGGATAGAGATGAGCTATGTGGTCAAACACTTTTTTTCTTTTGAAAATATTATTTTAGGATCTAGTTATAACACGCCAGGTTGAGATGGTGGTACAAGTTGGTGAGTTGGTTGTTGGTTATGAGGTTGTAGGTTGGCAATCGGCATATTTTGTGTTTAGGTAGGATGTGAAGTATTGGGAAGACTTTGGGTTAGGTTAATTAGTAATGTTGGTATAGTGGGTACTATATGTGTTCATCGGTGATATTGAAAGCGAATCAGTAAGGTGGGCACAGATATAGATGACAAGAAAGATTCGGAAGTACTTGGCATAAGTGGTGTGGCAATTTTGGCAGAAGAGGAATTGGTTTGATGAAATTGTCTTGTAAAGACTGTGGGCGTGGTTTGCTGCAGGGGAATTGGGCATGGGATCTCATATACTATTGGCGAGGTAGAGAGCTATGTGGGGATGTTTGATTTTTGTATTTGGATATCACCCCAATTTAATTTTGAGAATTTTTTATCTTTTAAATGTGAAAATATTTTCAAATGGAAATTGAATTTCTAAAAAGAGTTCACCATGAGAAAGAAAAAGTTTTGAAGACATAGGATCAAAACACTGCTGATAGTAGCATGTTTGAGAGAAGCCAAAGTAGATGCATGGTTTGGACCTGGGTTCTAACTTGTGGCTGGTGTAAGGCTTGAGCCATGGGTAACAAAGACAACCAAAGGTTGTAATGGAATTATTTGGGGATTTCTCTAAATAATTTTTGATATATGGATTTATTTTGAAGATTTGGAGTGGGGAGCCTATTAATAAGATAGACTGCTTGTTGACATGCAAAGGTCCAGAAATTAAGTGATAGTAATGCTAGGTGCAGAATTGTTTAAGATGTTTTTACAGTATGTCTGTTCGTCGTTCAGCAGAGGCTAGTCTTTGAGCGGTATATGGGGGGTGACTAGGTGTTCAATCCAATTATTTTGAAGATAAGTTTTTAAGTTTTGAAACTCAGCACTGCCATTAGTGTAAATAGAGACTATTTTTGTGTTGAATAATTTTCAATTGAAGGATGAAATTGTGAAAAGATTGTTAGAACCTTATTTTTATTTTTTAGAGTAAACAACTAAATGTATTTTGTATATTGATCCACAAATATGACAATAGTATAGTTTGTGATCAATAGACAAGATGGGAAAGGGGCCCCATAAATCATTGAAAATGAGTTGAAATGGTTTAGAGTTCAATGAAGTGTTTGGATAAAACGGAAACTTGTGGATTTTATTTCAAGAACATGCATTACAAAAATCAAATTGTTTGGAACCTAAAAAAGGCAATGAATATTTATTGAGTTGTTTGAAGAACTCGATGATTAGGGTAACTGAGTCTTTGATGCCACAGGAACTTGGAAGGTGCGTTGGTTACTGTGTTTATTTGAGGATGGTTGAATCTTGCTCCACAAAGCCATTCATAAAGTCCATTTCTATTCTGGCCCCAAACTAGCAACGCCCCTACAACTAGGTCCTTCACCAAAAAAAGTAGAAGGAAAAAATTCAATTGAGGTTAAATTGTCTTGACAAAATTGCGAGATAGAAATAAGGTTTTGTTTAATATGAGGTGCACAAAGAGTGTTGGTCTGGAATTTACGATTAAAGTGAATTGAATTGAATTGTACTAGTATGTGTAACAAGAATTCTATTACCATCTTCCATGGAGATCTCCTCAGTGCCATGATATTCTTCAGCTTGTTGAAGGCTTTTTGAATCAGTGGTCACATGATCGAACACGCCACTGTCAAGAATCCAAGAAGATTTCAAATTGTAGGATCGAGAAGCAAAGTTTGCTTTTGCTTCGAGGTGGTCATGTGATCAAGATCTGCAGACAGGAGCAGTGTGGCTAAATGTGTCGCAAAGTTGGCATTGGACCCGTGGATTCTATGTAGGAGGAGAAAATGTCATTGTTGTTGCTAATTTCGACTAGGAGGTGGACGCCAAGGTTGTTGTGGTAGGACCTCTGCGATTGTTGTGAGCAGAGTTTAGTGAATTGCTAGTCCTCTGTGCGACTGCAGTAGTGATAGAGGTCGTAGATTTTTTTATCTTAGTATGTTTCAGAAAGAGCTTGTGGTTAAGAAGCTTGTCAAATAACTCTTCATATGAAAAAGAAGAGTCATGAGCTTAGATCGCAGCAATGATGGCCTCATATTTAGGACCCAAGACCAAAATTTTTACAGAGAGTTCCTCATTTGTAATAAGAGCTCTTGCAATGGCGAGTTCATCAGCAATGATTTGAATTTCTCGAAGGTAATCAACAATAGATTTGGCTTCCTTGGAAACTTGATTTAGTGAGTTGCGAAAGCTAAAGATCCTGGTGTGAGATTTGTTGGCATACCATGCGTGAAGAGCATCCCAGGCTTGTTTCGAAGTTGTAGTAGCAGCAATGGTAGAGGTGATGGTTGGATCAACCGAGGCCATTAAAGCATTACAAATCAACTGATCTTGCCAGAACCAAAATTTGTAGAGAGGGTTGGGCACCTCTTGATTGTTCTCGATGTTCGTTTCGGATGGTGGTATCATTGTGCCGTCAAGGTATGAATAGATATCATATCCATACATTAGTGAAGAGACCTGAGACTTCCAGTTGGGAAAATTGGTAGTTCCAGTGAGTTTGAGTGGTAACTGGGAGGCAGGCTTAGACATGACTGATTGAGATGAACTAGTTGCAGATATGGTGGGATCAGTTGGATGGACCATTGTAGGAGGAGCAGTTTCAGAGGCCATGTGAATAATCAATTGTGAGATCAATTGGTAAAAAAAAATGGACTACTCGTTGGAGTGTTGTAGGCTCTAGATACCATATAAAATATCAAGCCAATAAATGAGAAAGAGTTGTATATCATTAATGAAAAACAACAGACAACTTATACAAGTGGTCTTATACTAGATTTACCAAACCTACAAGATAATGATAAACAAACTTGAATTTAAAAAAGATAGAATAGCTGGAAATGATCAGCAGAAGATAAGGAATAGATTGACAAATATTCCAGGAAAAGAGAGTCCAAGAGTAGTTCAAGTCTTAAGCTCAAGATGTTGCTCTGTTACAGAGGATAAGACAGCATCCAAGTCACTATCACATGTTGACATTTGTGAGAAAGCCCTATTCTTTCTTCTATTGTGATGGTTGTGGTACACAAGGTTGGGATTTGGTATATTTATTCAACTTTTGTGAGTTCTGGGTACATAGAAGTTGTGCATTATTGCCCACCACCTTTGAGAATTGTAGTCACTGTCATCACCCTCTCCCCCTCAGCTATTTTCTCCCACATGTTTATCTCAGGTTCAGGCTCAACTGCGATATCTGTCATGGTCGAATATTTTCAACATTCTGGGTTCACCACTGTGCTCCTTGTAGATTCTTACCCCGTGTCAAATGGGCAACTCAACAGACAGGAAAAGCTGCTGGTAGTTCGAACTCATAGACTTCTGTCCATTTTTTACTGTGCCCACTCTGATTGAATAATACTATGCTCTTGATGTCATGGATTATGTCTTAATTATATTTTAAATGACAACTCCTTTACTCAAATAGTTATCTGATCCTGTAATTTTTGTTTCAGGAGCTCAGAACAAAAAGATAGCTCTCTGATCCAGTTGCTGGTGAATGATGTTTCGACAGACTTAATTGTGCCTTTTATCATCAAACAAAAAGGACAAATAGTTCTCCTAGAGATCAATAACACATTGTCGACCACAATATCAACTGCAACCAAGCCACAGTTCTTCAATCACAACCAACATCGGCATCCCTTGACCTTAGTAATTTTACCTAGTAAAGATGCTACTGCTGCTGATGGTGAGCAGAAGCAAATAAATGACAAAAACGACGAGGAAGAAACGATGCTATGTGATGCGTGCATAACACCCATCCGTAAATCTTGTCCCCATATGTATTATAGCTGTGACAAACGCAACTTCTTTCTCCACTTCAGTTGCTTTCACTTACCATCAGAGTTGGAGCATGATCACAAGAAAGGCCGTCATAAGCTATCCCTCGGTATGGAAAGGGCTTGGCCCTGGTCTGCTATTTTTATTTTCATCATACTAACGGATTATTTTATCGGTGTGAGGAATGTGATTTTCACATAGATCTGAAGTGTGCTTCCTTGCCGCCAGCAATAAACCACGCAGCTCACTAAACAGAAATTGATTTGGAGAACCGTAAGCGAAGATGAACTCCCAGAATGTGATGCTTGTGGCTATCAAATATCTGACTTCAACAGGTACGCCTATTGCTCTGAAAATTATGCTTCCAATTTGCACCATCAATGTGCTATGCTTCCATGGACCGTTAGCCACAAGTGGGACAAACACCCAATTCCTTTGGTATATCCTCCATATAGTTACCATCCCAATGATTTCTGTTGTCAGATATGTGAAAAAGAAATGCCTACCAAGAGATGGATGTATCATTGTCGCCAATGTGATCAATCTTCCCACCCAAATTGCCTCTCTGGATTTGGTTTCTATAGAAATATCAAGTTCGGCCACCAATTAGAACTCGAAAATTGCCACCGGGCTGATCACCCTCTGACGTTTGCTTTAGTTACCATCAAACATAAATGTAGTCGTTGTTCTTTTATAGCTCATGATAAGAATAGGTTTGAGTGTGCTTTTTGCTATTTTGCTTGTTGTATGCTTTGCGCAGGAATTGATGTGCTCGGGTAACTCTACTTCTATGCAACTAGTGTGTGAACTCTTGACGTGTGTGTATGTACGTTGCCTCATTTTAGATGATGACAGAAATCATGTCATTTGTATTACGAATATGCATGCATTTGAATATGGTGTATTTTATTTTTTATATGTTTTTTTTCTTTACAAAAACCAATATGTTTTTTTTTTGGTTATATCTAGTATGAGTTTGGAAAAATATTTTTCTAGTCAATGATCCAATACTTTGATCAATTTGATTGTAGATCTCGAAATTACAAAAGATTAGAATTGTTGTCGTTCCCCTAATGAAAATTCTTTAGCGTACAAGTCAATATTTGAGAAAGTGAGGTATAAATGTTAAAAGATGATTTAAGAAGGTATTTATGGTTGTATTCTTATAAATGTTTGGATTTGGGATATTTATAGATGTCATTTAGCATGTGGGTTCTAATTGGCCTAATTTAATTGGGGGAATACAGTATATTTGAATCTAATAGATGTGATCCATCATAGTTGGAAATAAGTTGGTCAAGTGGAGTCAAATCCAATTAGAATAGCATAAGGCAAATCCTAGAAGTGTAGTCCCTTTGGGGACATCTAAGGATGCATACGAGTCGAGCCAAGCTTTGACCATTTTTTCAAACTCACACTTGGCTCGAGCCCTTGTTCGAACTCAACTCGGTTAGGCTTGGGTCAACTAGTTCATTAGGCTCAAATTCATAATCAAACTATAAGTTCAAGTTCAACTCATTCTCGAACTCAAAAAGTTAAATTATTTCATAAAGAATTTTAAAATTCATATATTTTATTATAGTTTTTATACATAAATATTTTTTAAAATAAAAAATATAGGCTTGCAAACTTGCAAACAAAAATTAATATTAACAAAAAATAAAAGTTTCAATTGATATAAAAAGAATGTTATTTGAAAAAAAATTTCAACTTACTTATTTTTAAGTATATCTTTTAAAAAATAATACTATTTCACAATTTATCAACTATAAAAAAATAAAAATTCATGTTTCACATTAACTTAAGTAATCATTCGTTTCTTACTTCAACTCCAAGTAAAAATAAATTCTTCTACACTAAATATTTGACATAATTTAATAGAGATTAAATAAAATAAAATAACAAATTAAACATAAACATTCATATATAACTACCACTTCATTAAATTTCAAGAAAATAAATTCATGTTTAAAAAAATTACATGTCCAAAATCTTTAATCATCATCTTTAACTTATAATTTTCTTTTTTTCTTTTACTTTTTTTCTTCTTAAAAAAATTTAAAATTTTCAAGAAAAAAAAAATGAATCGGTTCAACCGGTTTGATTTTGACCAGTTAAATCAATTTTTGATCAATTCTACCGATTTTGACCACCGCCAATTTTTACACTGTAGACTTGTTAATTTTTGGCCCATTGAAAAGTAACATGTGTAAAATAATATGCTAGATATTAATTTAAAATTTTTATTTTTTCTTGAAATTTATTAAATTTAATTCAAAAAGATAAATAGTTAATTTTAAGTAATGATTTAGTATTTATTTTTTACTCCAATCGAATATTGACAAGTGTCAAAGATGGAGTGTCTATACCTATGGACCAATCAAATTAAAGATATTTGATATTATCTCTTAATATTAATATTATCTTCTAATATTTGATATTATCAAATCAAAGATTTATTATATTATCTCTTGATATTTGATATTATTTTATCGAAAAAATAATCGTTGAAGGAGTTCAAGACAATCTAGAAATCTCCCATCAAGGGAGTGACCAAAGCTCATTCTACACACAACACAAATTCCAACTAGTGAGAGGAGCTTTGAAGGAGTCTAGCAATTTTCTCAATTGAATTCAAGGAGATCCACGACGTTCAAAGCGTTCTTCGTGGAGCTCATATAATTTTGGCGTTTAATTCGGGATTAAGGTGCGGAGCCTTCAAATTAGCGTTATTTTATTCAAATCAAATTTAAGGAGATTCACAACATTTAAGGCGTTTTTCGCAGAATTCATATATTTTTGGCGTTTAATTTGAGATCAAGGTGCGAAGCCTTCGAATTAGCATTATTTTTATTTAAAGAAATCCACCACATTTAAAGCGTTCTTTGGGAAGCTCATTAAATTCAAAATTATATTTGAAAGGGAAGAATCAGAGGATTAGATTAGAAATTGAATCCATACTTGATTGATTTATTTATTTTGAATTTATTTGTACATTTTTTTTCTTGTAATTTTGATTTTTGCAGACAAGAAATTTATTGTTACAAATTTTGGCACGCCCAGTGAAACTATCTCTATCCCTTATCTCTTTTCTTCATCAAGATTGAAGTATCATAGCCGCCAACAAAACTACAACATTGAAAATTACTACCTCAAATTCCTCAAGTACTGGAGCAAAAAACGTTGGCATCATCACAAGAAGTATGTCCAAGAAGTTGCAATTATCTTCGGAGGTGACCCATTCGCTTGCAGTGAAAAAAGTGTTGCCGCATTTTATTGATATGAATAAAGATTGTGGGAACTCAAAGAAAGAATCTGCTTCATCTATTCCCCATTCAACATCAAATTCTTTGAGCAAGGTGACGGTGATGGTGACAAGTGCTACAACCTTGGAGGAACAAATTACAAATTTGGCTAAGGCCATTGAAAGACTCACAAAGCATATCCAAGTGCAAGACTTTCAAATCTCCAAATTGATGAATAAAGTGGACAATCTTGATACTATTGCATCATGGAAAACAAATTGAGGCTTGGGACGAAGGCAAGACATCCACAAAGAAACAATCAATCGAAAATGGAATAACTACAAATAAAAAAGTACATGTTTCCACTGATAGACTAGTTCCCATTAACCCATTGAAGGAGTTTATCGTGGAAACTATCAAATACAAGCTTGATTGAAGTTCTAAGTTGTCTATGACTTACTCCAAGCTATATACTCAAAGGATTGACAATTTAAATATGCTAACTGGTTATCAGCCCCCAAAATTTGAACAATTCGATGGCAAGGACAATCCAAAGCAACACATGGCTTATTTCATTGAGACTTGTAATAATGCTGGGACATATGGA
>JACGDI010005254.1:6691-20920 GCA_014898725.1 Jacaranda copaia | reverse complement strand
CCATGAGGCCAGCTGTGCCGCATAAACCAACTTATCGCTTGCGCCCTTTCACACCAACATATATAAATAAATAAATAAGGGAGCTAATTTCTGTATTTCAAGATTTATCTCCGACAGTTCATTTTTTACTTTTTTTTGGGGTTAAATGACTTAATTATTCATATTTATTTTAGGTTATATTCTTTAATTTTTTATAGATAAAATTATTCATTTTTACTCCAACACCTTAATCCTATATGTTTAACTCTCTTAAACTCTTTTTCTCTCAATGAACTCTGAAAATTTATAGCAAATACGGATAATCAAGATAATGAAGAATTAGTACAAAATAAAAATCATTCAAGCCCACGATACAAAAGATGTTTCCTCTCTTTGTTCAAGTATTGTTGACCCTAACAATTGTACTTTTAGAGATATTTATACTTATTTCGACTCATTGTGGAGTTCATATCTATCTGTAAATTATAACATACGATGTTTGTTGTATTTTTCTTTTATTAACAAAATTAAATATTTATCTTTACTTGTTATTGCAATATTTGACATCAATCTATTGCATCTTTTGATGATTGTGGCTTTTTGTTATGTTAGTTTAACTTTAATTTTTGGATGATTTAGAATATATATTGTGATTGGATGAATCTTTAGCAACTTATTAGAATATAGCAATTTTTTATTATTGATCAATTGAACTTCATATTTTTTGAGCATTTCTTCAAAAGGAAGGGGGGGAAATCTTCTATTTACTATTAGCATGTTTTAATAGAAAAAGGAGGACTTACCCATGAGGAAATTAGTCCAAACTTCACGTGGCAGAGAATGTTTGTCCCACTGTTAGCCTGTTGCTCATATGTTGCAAAACTTTTTGATTGTTGAAAATAATTTTTATATTTTTATTTCCTTATAGATTTTGATGATTTAGTGTCTCATGTTGTTCTAAAAAGAAAGTTCTTCTTGTATGTATATTTGTTAAAATTCTTTTTAAAAAAAATTGGATGTGAATATGTAATTCTAATATAAATTTTATTTTTCTAGTGAAATTCAAATTAATCCAAAAAAATAATTTTAGTAATTGTTAAACATTGTAAATTCAAAAGAGTTGAATACGTTCTAAATAATATTGTATCAAAAATAATTCTTTTTCTTTTGTGAAAAATTCGGAAGAATTGAAGAAAGTTAAACATGTAGTATTAAGCCATTGGAGTAAAAGGAGGTAATTTTGTCCATGAAAAATTAGAGAATATAACCTAAAATAAATTAAAATAATTAAGTTATTTGCAATTAAAAGAATAAAAGATGAAGTCTGTGAGGCAAACTACAAAGTGCAGAAATCAACACTCATAAAGAAATATGTAATTTTGCCTTTCCTTTCCAACTATCCTATAATTATTATTCATCAATTAATTTGTTGTGGTACACCACTGCAAGTATGCAATTTAAGAAATATCAAGGATATGTTTGGTTATATTTTTTCAAAATAAAATTGGTCTGGGAGAATGTAACCAAAATATATACTTTTCTTTTCTCTCAAAATGATTCCTAAAATGATCAAATTATCCTTACAATATAACTAGCAAATGACCAAAAACTCCATATTCTTTATATCACAATCATTACCATCATATATACATATATTTATATATCACAATATTTTATTACTATATCATAATAAAAAATATTATTAAAATCTATTTACACCTTCAAAATCCAATAAAAAGACATTGATTTGACTACTACAGTAGAATTTTTCTCTCCTCAAAATATAAACAAACATACCAAATTTTCCCAAAATAATTTTTTTAATATTCTCAAATCATAAACAAACATACATCACATTTTTCAATACAAATTTCACATTTTCCAACTCCATTCCCAAAGTATATAATCTAAAATACATAATTTATAAACAAACATTACCCAAACTTTTTGAAAATTTATTATCAAATATCAACTGTTCGAAAGTCCATCTGCAAAAGAAGTATTTTGGTGGTAGTTAAATGGGTTCCAAAATAATTAACATTTCGAGAATCACCTTTGGGGATGTAAATATAATTAATTTTGAAATCTTAAAGCATATTAGTTAGATACTATAATTTGTTACTAGAATTGAGAAATAAATCAAGTTACTCGATACTCGACTCAGTTGGATCAACTATTAAAAATTTGTGTAAAGTCAGCTCATTAAATATAATAAATCAAATTTTAACGTGTTTTTTCATTCCATAAAATTTAAAATTTGAATAGAATTCGATTTAATTAGTAAAAATAAAATATAATATAGGCAAAAAGATAAGCTGCTTGAGCAATCAACTAATGTTCGATTACATTAATATTTAATGCTCACTTAATTTTAATTGGAACAATTAAATCAAATTCAAATATAATTCTTAAAATTTAATGAATTTCAAATAAATTTAAATGATAATTTCTATGATAGATGAAATAGGCACAAAACCCCTATGCAAAAAAAAAAAATATACATATATATATATACAAACAATTCTTTATATTTAAGAAAACTATGTGACAAATACCCTAAAAATGTTAGTGTAGCTCACATGCAGGTGCGTGCGACTGGACATGTATTTTTATAGATAAAAAGATAATTTGATCCTTACTTATCATTCGTTGAATTTTTTTTAGAAAATCAATAGTTTAGATCACATTATATTATATTTTTAAAAAAATATCAAAAATATATATAATACATTATCATATATAAAATAACACATACATATAATGTATAATATATATTTATATAATTATGTACATGCCCAACCCTGCTCATCCCCCCATCGGCCAGCGGATTGGCAGTTGATGTCCATGGCAGACAGCCGGCAGCTCAGCAGCCGTTTGGCTGCCATGGCCGGTTGCCGACGGCTAAAAAAAGAGAGGAAAAAAAAAAACAACTAGTGGGCCTTGGTTGCCATCGACACAACCGCTAGCTAGGCCGCCATGCAACCCGGCAGCCGAGTGTCTGGCCACTATTCACATCTGTCATGGCAGCCCGTTGGAATTTGGGGATGGGGATGGGGATAGGGGTGTGTGGGTGTAGGATTATATATATGTTTTATTATGTAAGTATAAGTAAAAAATATATTATGTAATTTTATAATTAGTAAATAATATTTAATTTGAAATTAATAAAAAAAATTAAATATATATTATATGTATAAATAAAAAGATATATATAATTACAGATAAATTTATATATATGCATATATATGTGAAATGTATTATTTAGAATAAATAATATATATGTATATATTTATAGATAATTTATTTTTGTATATATGTTATATAAGGATAAATAAAAAAATATATTATATATACTTTAATAAGTATGAAATATTATTTAATTTGGAATAAATAAAAAAATTATGTGTGTAGATATATTATTTGTATAAATAAAAATATAGATATGTATATACTTATACATAAATTTATATATGTGCATTTATTATATAAGTAGAATTAGAAATATATTATTCATCTTTCTATAAATACTAAATATTATTTACTTTGGAATGGATACAAAAAATAATTAAAAAGAAAAAAAATAAAAATAGTAGATAAGATAAAAATAAAGTAAAGTAAATTTTAATTTTATTTAAAAATAATTCTGCCTTTTAATACTTAGTGGAAATCAAACAAGAAGGGGCGATGAGCATGATCTTCGAGAACGTAAGAAACTTTTCCATATAATTTTTTTTTACAAGAAGATATTGTGCCTATTAACGTATCACATGGGGTAAATTGCGGTTAACCCAAAGAAAAATGATGGACCACCAAATTAAATAAGAAAACCATGCATGCATGAGACTCAATAAGGCAAATTGATTATTCAAAGTCTATTTGAAAAAGAAACTACTAATTGATGCATTCCTAACCCTGTCATCCGAGCTGGCCTCCCTATAGGCTGAGATGAGATAAAAACCTTTGCTATTTTAGCATGCTGATGAGATGGGTGTCGAGCTAGTGCAATAGAGGTTGAGCTGATTTAGCCTGCCTCCAAGCTTCATCATGTAAGGCAAAACTCATAATGTAGAGGTTTTTAGAAGGAAGCCTCGAGCTCCAACCAAATACTAAAAGCAACTATTAAGGTAGAAGACCAAGCTAAAAGTGCATAAATGAAAACACTCAAAGTTATAAAGTCAAGAAGTGCGAGAGGTCATAATACACGTGGCAGTAGGATATGTATCAATTAAAATAATGATAGATAGTGGTTTACAAAATGAAGATAGTGGGTAGTTAAATTGAGGAATTGCACTCTTTCACATATAAAAAATCATGATACAACACAGAGGAAAAGGAGAGTTTTGGAGAAAAAATTATTGTAATTTTCTGAAATTATTTCTTTTATTAATGTTGAAATTTTATTTTGCATCACTAATTAAACTCCATAGGAACTTGGACCACTTTAAAAAGTACAAAATACCATATCACATTACAATCTCTTGTATTATATGAAAAAACCCACATCAATATACGACAACGTGCATTTACACATACAAAAATATAAAATAAAACACCCTTTCTCAGTTCCACATAAAAATAATACTTCATATTTGAATTTATATATTGAACAAAGATGGACCACCAAAAAAAGAAAGAAAAAGGTCGTCGAACTTTACTATCAAGTATTAATTCCTCAATTGTTACATATGTGAAACACATGCACAGTATTTAATTTTCTTTGGACTACTTTTTCTTTGTAACATAGTATCGTCATACCAACGACAATCACGTTAGCTTGTTCTTAATTGGCAAGCTTGTCAAGAGACAGCGATAGACATCTATATGCTATATTTATACCACTTGAATTCTTTATTTTATTTTATGTTGTATATTTTATTTTATTTTAATAAACATATTATGTGTATTTAATATTTTTTTAATAAAAATAATTAAATAAAAATTAAATACATTTAATATAGAATTAAAATAAAAAATATAACATAAAATAAAATAAAAGATTTAAAGTACTGATCAAATTCCCTTCTCTAAATTGAATTATTATAAGATTTTAGTAAATAAATTTGTCCATTCAAACTTATAAAGCCAATCCGCTTCCCTTTCTACTTTCTTACATAGTTTCCCTTGTTCTCTGTCCAAACGTGGCTAAATAACTCCATTTTTTGTCTGCGATTTGACACTCAAAAAACTAACCAACATGTCCTTCTTCCAACTCAACATGCTTACAACCTTAAGCTCAAATTTCGACGAAGAAGAATGGGTCAGGCAAATTCGCCATACCCTAGACGAAGAGCTGGAGGAAGAAACTGAAATCGCAGTCTCAATCTTCGGTGTTCCCAAAACATTAATGCTCAGCAACCCGGATTCCTACATCCCGCAACAAGTTGCCATCGGCCCGTATCACCATTTGCGGCCGGAACTCTACGACATGGAGAGGTACAAAGTTGCTGCTGCTAAAAGAAATCAGAAAGAGCTCGAAAACGGCAAGCTCCAAGACGTAGTTGATAATCTGATGAAATTCGAGATTCGGGTTCGGGCCAGCTATCACAGGCCCTTGAGTTTCGGCTGCGAAGCGTTGGCTTGGATGATGGCTGTTGATGTTTCTTTCTTGCTCGAGTTTTTCCAAGTTTGTGGCGTCAAAGAAGGTAAGGTTCTAACCAAAGTCCCATCAAGATTGGCTCATTTGATCGATTTATCTGGTAATAAGACTGCCCATAACGCCATTCTTAGAGATATTGTGATGCTTGAGAATCAAATCCCATTGTTTGTGATGAGAATGCTTTTGGAGTTCCGGTTTTCATCCCTGGATTTGGCTGATAAAGTGCTGTTTGATATGTTGGTTGGGATTAGTAAGGAGGTCTCCCCATTCAGGAAGGTGGAGGGCTCCAGGAAAAATATTGAAGTAAAAGAGTGTGCTCATGTACTAGACTTTTTGTACCAATTTATAGTGCCTAAAGTTGAAATACCATCTCATGAAATAATCGAAATTCATGATGATGATGAAGAAGAAGGTGAAGAGAAGAAGGAAGGTGATGAAAAACACCATTGTTTTTCAACGCCGAGTTACTTGAGGCAGTTTATGGATCAGGTTTGGCAAATCCTATCCAACTCAAAATACGGGCCCGTGCAATGGATCAAGAGCGTAGTCTTTTCCAAACCTATTAAAGTGATAGTGAAGTTGCCATGGACAATCCTTACCAAAATCCCTATTGTAAAGATGTTGAAAGAGCCTATTGAACATATTTTTAGCGCCTTCCATCAGGATAAGGAGAAGAAAGACGATGAGAAAGAGTCAGGTCCGGGCTCGGGCTCAGCTAGTAACAACATGAAAAAATCTCCATTGTTTGATGAAATCACAATCCCTTCAGTCACTCAGCTCGTTGAAGTTGGGGTACAGTTTTTGCCCACTAATGAAGGCATCGACAGCATCAATTTCGATCAAAAAACGGTAACCTTTTGCATGCCTGTCATTGAATTGGACATAAATTCTGAGGTTTTCTTGAGAAACTTGGTTGCATATGAGGCTTGCAGTGCATCCAGACCGTTGGCTTTAACTCGATATACGGAGATGATGAATGGGATTATCGACTCGGATTTGGATGCCAAGATTCTTTGTCAAAGAGGGATTATTATCAACCATTTGAAGAGTGAAAAGGAAGTGGCTGATCTATGGAATGGGATGAGCAAGTCCATTAAATTGACAAAGGTGCCGTCCTTGGATAAGGTGATTGGAGATGTGAACAAGTATTACAATGGGAGATGGAAAGTTAAATTTGGGAAATTCATGAAGGAATATGTGTTTGGTTCTTGGAGGATTCTCACATTCCTTGCTGCTATTATGCTCTTGTGCCTGATGATTTTTCAAGCATTCTGCCAGGTTTACAGCTGCAGCCGCATTTTACCCATCAAAGCGCTTGAGCCCAGGAATCACTAGAGTCTTCTGGTAACGCACAAAAATTATACATTTTTTTAAAAAAAAATTTTTTCTTTTTTTCTCGCTATTGTTATTATTGTTGTTGTTGTTATTGTTGTTATTTCAATATGTACAAAATGAAATTAAAGGCAATATTTGAATATATTTTTAAATTTTAGAAGAATGATTTGGGAGAATTTGTTCTACAGTTAAACTAGAGAATGTGTTGATATCATAATATTATATTTGGTTTCATTTCAATAAAAATTAGAATAATATTTGGAAGATGCAAATATATATATATATATATATATAATTTTGTCTTAATGATGCTTTGAAATAATAAAATAAATTAGGCTTTGTTGGTTATGTTTCCCCAAAATAATATTATTTTGAGGGAACAACATTATTTTGGGAAAACATAACCAAGTATATCTCCATTTTCCCTCCAAATTACACATTCTCCAATATATACATATTTTATTATTATTCTAATATTAAAAAAATCATTCCATTCCATTTTTACCCTAAAAATTTAACAAAAAAATATTAATTTGACTGTCATAATACAAAATATCTCCTCCAAAACATAAACAAATATGCCAAAAAATAACTTTTACATTCTTTAATAATTCATTCTCCCAAAATATATAATAAAATCAAACAAAAAATATAACCAAACAATACCTTAATAATTTTTTGAAAAGAATTAAATTTATGGAAATATTTAATTTTGTTTTCAAAAAAATGAAAAAAAATTCTAACAAATTCAAAGTTTTGTTTTTTTTTTGGATATTTGCATTTGATATTTTACTTTGTATTTGCATTTGATATTTTACTTTGTAAATAGAGTTTGTCCAAGAGGATAAAAACAAGCTACTAATTATGTAAATCCAAAATTTCTTAAGAGACTTATGACACTCAAATAAATTATTGGTGGTTGCTGATACTTTTAGCGTGTGAGATATGAATTGAACTTAGCCCAATATTATTTTTCTTGATTTTTAAGTATGATAAAGGGGCATGTTTTTTTGTCTGCTTATTAGCTTTCAGTTTGATTGGCTTTCATGGGACCAAAAATGGAACCAGAAAGATGTGTCCAAACCCTTCTTGGGCCTGTTTGGTTTTATTCTCAGTTTAACTTTTTATTTCCATCATTTTCAAAATTTAAAAAGTTAGTGAGTAAAAATTAATTAAAAATGAATTTATATTTGGATAAATTATTAAAAAAGTAATGATTATAATTAATTTAGGAGGTTATAGGTGGGGGAGGGGGGAGAAAGAAAAATAATAAAATAGATAGAGGATATATACAAGTTGTTGGAGAATGTATTTTGAAAGAAAAATGAAAATGATGTCGGGTGAAATGTATAAAAAGTTATATATTTCTATGTTCAAATAGTAGAAAATGTGAGTATGGAGTATGAAAGTGAAACCAAACGGGTCATTAGTGCAAGTTTGGTTGTGTTTTCATTTTCAATTTTTATTTTTAACATTTTTAAAATTTGAAAAGTTAATTAGAGTAAATGAATTGAAAATAAGTTTGTATTTTGATAGTATGTTAGGAAAATAATGCTTATATAGATGTTAGTAAGTTGTAGGTGGAGAAAAATAATAATAATAAAGAAAAAAGAGAAGATATATATACGTTATTAGAGAATATATTTGGAGATGAAAATGAGTTGGAATATTTATGAAAATAATGATAAGTTATTAATAAATTATTTTTAAATAGTGAAAATAAATTTGAAAATACAACCAAACTGGCTAGCCTTTCAATATGGCAAATCAAAATAACGGGACAAAGTGCTCAATTATCTTTATAATTAATTGCTTCTTAACTTTTTTTAATAATTTTGATGGGGACATAGATTTTAAGTTTTTATGTAAAAATATGTACAAATGAATCACATATGATGTCCGTTGTCTTCTATATATATATATATATGAATCTTGCATGTGAATCTAAGGCTTTTGTTCAACAAATATATAAATATGGATTAAAACAATTCGATTCATTAAAGATTTGACTTTTTATTTTAATAATTTTTTGTAAAATTAATGTATTTATGCATAATATACATAAAAAATTTTAAATTTAAGATTTATATATTATGTTGGGCTAGTATCGGGATTGGTGTTTATATAATGATATTGACACGGGGCTTTTGTCCAAAAGCATTGAAACAAGAGGTATATTGGAAGAAAGAAAAAAAGGAAAAAAAAAAAGAAAAAAAAAAGGGAAAAGAGAAAAAGAATGTCAATTGTAATAATATATAATGATTTACTTATCAATCAATATATAATGTGAAATAAAAATTTACTATCCAAATATTTAACTTACCAAGTGGTCACTTTATTTAATAATACGATTTTCACATATAAAATATAAACTTATAGGTATGAATCTAACAAACTCATATCATGTTTGTATAAATTAAACACCCAAATATTCAACTTTCATATCAACGTACGAAAGTAGTCAAAAACTCAATTTGAACGCAAATTACTTTATAAGTGTAAAGATATTAAATTTTTGACCAATTGATAAGTGACATATGTAAAATAATATATTAAATATTAATTTAAAATTTCCTATTTAAATTTTGAGATATATTAAATTTAATTTCAAAAGATAAATAGTTAATTTTAACTAATAATTTAGTATTTATTTTATATTCAAATCAAGTATTGACACGTGTCAAAGATAAAGTATCTGCATCCACGAACCAATCAAATTAAAGATATTTGATATTGATATTTGAGATAATTTGGGATATATTTGATATTATCTCTTGATATTTGATGTTATATTATCAAAAAGATAACCTTTGAAGGATTCAAGTCAATCTAGAAGTCTTCCTTCAAGCACCTATATAAAAGGGTGATTCCAAATTATTTGATACAACATAAATTCCAGCAAATAAGATAAACTTGGAAAGAGTCTGCCGATTCTCTCAAGGCAATTCAAAGAGATCCACGGTGTTTTTCACAGAACTCATATATTTTTGGTATTTGATTCGAGATCAAGATGCGAAACCCTTGAATTGTCTTTATTTTTATTCAAGAAAATCCACGATGTTCAAGGCATTTTTCGCGGAACTCATATATTTTTAGTGTTTGATTCGAGATTAAGATGCGAAGCCGTCAAATTGGCGTTATTTTTATTCAAGGAGATCTATGACGTTCAAACCATTCTTTATGGAACTCATTTTTGGCGTTTGATTCAAGATCAAGGTGCAAAGCCCTCGATTTAGCATTATTTTTATTCAAATCAAATTTAAGGGAGATTCATGGTGTTTAAGGCATTTTTTGTGGAGTTCATTAAATTCAAAACCATATTTGGAAAGAAAGAATCAAATGATTAGATTGGAGATAGAATCCACAGTTGATTGATTGATTGATTTTGAATTTATTTGTACAATTTTTCTTATTTTGTAATTTTGATTTTTGCAAATAAAAAAATTTATTGTTACAAATTTTAGCACGCTAGGTGGGATGATCTCTACCTCTCATCTCTTTCATTCATCAAAGATTTAAGTATCATGGCTACCAACAAAACTATTGTATTGAAGATAACTACCTCAAATTTCATAAATGCTAGAGGAAGAAGTGTTAGCGTCACCACAAGGAGTATGTTCAAAAAGTCACAATCATCTTTGGAGGTAAATCCTTCACTTGAAGTTGTGGAAAAGCTATTGCCCCATGCTATTGATATTGATGAAGTTGGTGGAGACTCAAAAGAAGAATCAGCAACATCCACTCCTCGCTCAACTTCAAGTTCCTCAAGTATAGCGCCAGTAATAGTGAAAAGTGCTACAACTTTGGAGGAATAAATTGTTAATTTAACAAAGATTATTGAAGGGCTGGCAAAGCATGTCCAATAGCAAGATTCTCAAATCTCCAAGTTGATGAACAAGGTGGATACTGCTAAGACTAGTCGCGTGATGGAGAAACAAATAAAGGATCAAGATGAAGGAACATCCACAAAGAGGCAACTAGGTGAAAATGAAAAGCTCGCAGTAAAGGAACTGCAAGTTTCCACGGATGGACTAATTCCTATTGACCAGTTAAAGGAGTTTATCATGAGAACTATCAAAGACAAGTTTGAAGGGAGCTCTAAGTCATTTATGACTTATTCCAAGCCATATACTCAAAGATTGACAACTTCAAGATGCCGATTGGTTATCAGCCACCAAAGTTTCAGCAATTTAATGGCAAAAGCTATCCAAAACAGCATGTGACTCACTTCATCGAAACTTATAATAATGTTGGGACTTATGAAGATCACCTAGTAAAGCAATTTGTTCGATCTTTGAAGGAAAATGCTTTTGATTGGTATACTGACGCCAAAGCGGACTCAATTGATAGTTGGGGGCAACTAGAGCAAGAATTTCTCAATAATACCCGAAGGACAGTTAATATGATTGAACTTACAAATTCTCGTCAATGAAAAGAAGAACTAGTCATTGACTACATCAATCACTGGAGAAACTTAAGCCAAAATTGCAAAGATCGATTGTCGGAGGCTTCAGCTATCGAGATGTGCATTCAAGGTATGCATCGGGGGCTTCAATATATTCTCCAAGGAATTTAGCCTAAAACATTTGAAGAGTTGGCTACTCAAGCCCATGATATGGAGTTAAGCATGTTTGCTAGCAGAGTAGAAGGGACACTAATTCAAAAGTCTTGTAAGCCTAAAGAAAAGTAAGAATTCAAGAAAGAGGACAAACCTCTTGATAAGACGCAAAGTAAAGAAGCTATGACAGTGAATGCAACACCCATCAAATTTCGTACAAAGACAAAAATCACAAAGTATGAAAAGAAGGATATCCCTCAAGAAATAGGACAAAGAAAATTAACTTTAAAGGAGATGCAAGCTAAGACATACCCATTCCTCAATTTTGATGTCTCCAGAATATTTGATGATTTGCTAAATGAAAATCTCATTAAATTACCTGAAATGAAGCGGCCTGAAGAAGCTAGAAAATTGATGACCCAAAGCATTGCAAGTACTATTGGTTGGTAGATCACCTAATCCATGACTGCTTTGTATTCAAAGATAAAGTGATGCAATTAGCTCGACAAGGAAAAATCTCACTCGAGGAGAATAATGCTACCTCAAATCATGCTACTATCAAGCTTGAAAAGGATGTACTCGGTAATCACGACAGTGACATTATGTGCTACATGATAAGTGAAGAAAAGATTTCCCCTAGTGAAGCATGCTTATCTGATAAAGAAAACCATGACATAACTAAGGAGTGCATGTTAGCAATGACTTTCACTGATGAAGATTTGTTGCTTGGCACCAAACCCCACAATAGGCCACTATTTGTAACTAGTTATGCTCATGAATAAAAAATAAATAGAATTTTGAAATATGGAGGCTCCACAGTTAATATCTTGCCATTGCATGTGCTAAAGGATTTAGGAATCTCCACAGATGAATTAACAAACAGTTGCCTGATGATCCAAGGGTTCAATCAAGAGAGGCAAAGGGCTCTTGAAATAATAAGGATAAAGCTCTTGATGGATGATATGTTGTCAATGGCATTGTTTCATGTCATAGATGCCTAAACATCATACAATATATTTCTAGGCTGACCTTGGTTACATGAAAATGTTGTAGTTCTCTCTACTTGGCACCAATGTTTCAAGTATTGTCGAGAAGGTGCGGTAAAGAAAGTGCTTAGAGATAGCAAACTTTTCAATGAAACTGAATCACACTTAACAGATGCCAAAAACTACATCAAAAGTCTGAAAACTGCCAAGGCCAAAGAACAAAAGGAATCCAAGCAGCAAGATGATCTTGATGGAAGAAACGTGGTTAAAAACTTGACTCCAACATGTCGTAATGAAGATCACGTAAAGAGTAAGTTACGCCTGGTAAGATCAGAATAATTGAAGGAATTAACATTTTCTCTAACCAAACTTGATGTAAATAAACCATCTCCTCAGCCTCTGAAAGGATTTGTTCTCCTAACTCAAAGAGCAGAAAAAGAACACAAAGAATCTCTACAGGTTCAAAATGAGAGATGCTTTGATCCAAAAGCCTTTAAACTTCTTGTCAAAGTTGGATATAATCTGCAAGAATATTCTATCTTGGGAAAACTTCCCCCTGAGGCTTCCGGTAAGCGAACGTATAGGCTTAATACTACCCAAAAGATGTTGAAAGAAAAGGGTTAGGGTGTCTAAAGCTCTCGAGCGAGACTTGGATTTGTTCCCCAAAATCTTATTTGCATTGCGATTAGGAGAGCTAGCAGTAATCATATAGTTGGAGATGAATTTTCCTCAACATATGATGGTTTTATGAAAATGGGAAGAAAGTCCCATAAATCTCAATTTTCAATAGACTTGGGAAACAACAACATAAAAGAACCTACAATTAGAGATTGAAAATGCTAAAGTTCTTGAAGTGGGTTAGCGAGCCAAAAAAGCTTAGGAGTTCAATTCCTTCACGCATGAAGCAGCACTATATTTTGAATATGATGTGATAGGACCCTAAAGATTAAACTGCAAACCATTATCTTCACACGAGCTCAAATTGACAAAGAATGTGATAGAGAAAGTGTGGCCTCTTCATATCATATTGTTGTTAGTAATAGTCAGCCAACTCATCAAAATGCTATAGATCATCTTTCCAAACAAATCTCCAAGCTTATCAACAGTGGTTACATAAGTGAAAAGGATAGCATCATACAGATAGTCTACATAAAAAGAAAGGATAGAAAAATAAGGGCATGTGTGGAATTCAGGAAGAATGAGCCTATAGAAGAGGATATTGTGCTAGCATACCATATTGCTTTAAGCAAAGAATTTTTTATTAAAGAAGAAGACATTGAAACTGCTCCTCTTGAGTTTGAAGAAGGTGTTAAAACAACTGTAGATGAATTGAAAGAGATTAATTTAGGTGATGCCAATGATTCGCGGCCTATCTACATTAGTACTTTGTTAACTACTAAGGAAAAAGAAGTATATGTTGAGTTATTACGTGAATTCAAAGAGGTGTTTGCATGGTCATACAAAGAGATGCCTGGGTTAGATTCAAAGGTAGTGGTTCATCATTTATCAGTAAAGAAAGGAACTCGTCCAGTCAAACAAGCTTAACGGTGATTTCACCCCAAATTAGTTCCTTTGATTGAAGTTGAAGTAAATAAACTCATTGAGGTTGGGTTTATTCGAGAAGTCAAGTATCCAACACGGATCTTCAACATTGTCCCAGTAAGAAAAAAAAATGGTCAAATTCAAGTTTGTGTTGACTTTAGGTACTTGAATGGTGCTTATCTTAAGGATGATTTTTCATTGCCTATTGCAAAACTCATGATTGACGCTACCAC